>MCJB01012563.1:0-34617 GCA_002018475.1 Nicotiana obtusifolia
GGTAATGTTTCACAGACTGTTGAAGATGTCCAACAGATTGTCGAGTTGTTGCAACAACTGTATTACTTGTTGCAACAAGTGTACTACTTGTTGAAACAACTCACTAATCTGTTGGAACCAGCTTTAGTTTTTTTGGGGGTAATGTTTCAGACTATTGAAGATGTCCAACAGATTGCTGAGTTGTTGAAACAAGTAGTAGACTTGCTGAAACAAGTAATACATTTGTTGCAGCAAGTCAATAATCTGTTGGACATGGCTTCAGTTTTTTGGGTTCTATTTCAGACAAAAACTGAAGCTGACTCCAACAACTTCATAATCTGTTGTAGAAGTTGCAACAACCACATTGCACGTTGCAACAACTACAACAGCTACTGTAAGTTGTTGGAAAATCAGTAGATTTATACTCAGGTGAAAAATCAAAATAAAAGAGCATTGTGGTACTTACCAAATGAGCGAAAACCACCACTCCCAAGTAATTGCCAGTACTGCAGCAACAAAATCCAATCAAAAAATTATAAAATCGGGTGGTCACGTTTTTTTCTTTCTTGAGCAATAATGGCTGACGAAGAAGAAGAACAAGAAGAACAATGGAATGAAGTTGTGAAGTAATTCCCACTGCTACACGAAGGAAATCCAGTCAATAAAATTGCAAAATCAGGTGGTCTTGTTTTTTTCTTTCTTGAGCAAAAATCAATCAAGAAGAACAAGAACAAGAACAAGAATAAGAAGAATCTGTAGATGTAGAAGACGAAGAAGAAGAAACGAGTAGCAAAATAAGAAGAAGCAGCAACAAGAAGAAGAAACGAAGCAAAAAAACAGAGGCAAATATGGTGGAAACGGCGCAGGAGCGGTTAATAGTTGGCGCGCTTTTCCCCAGTAGGGTTTATGTGGGTTGGGTTAAAGTGTTAAAAATAAAACTTGAGTTTAAAATAGCTACACTAAAAGCTCTGGGCTAAAGTGTTAAAAAGATAACTTTGGGGTGAGTCAAACCTCCCTAATCACTAATCCAAAGTTTATCACCCCTACTCAATTAAAAAAACTAGAGTTACTCCAACTCAATTTTAAAATATTTTTGTCACCTATAATTAAAAGCCCCTACAAACTTGGTATCGGAGCTTCGGTTCTAGCAATCGAGGATAGCTGACAAGCAGAAAAATCAGTCCGATGAAGAAAATGGACTGAGTCGGGTTGAAGTTTGCTGCAAAAATTCATTTTAAAAAATCGGCGAAAATGATGGATAGATTTGAGGAGAAGCAGGGGAGTTTTGAAGAAAAAATGGTGGAGTTTTCAGATTCTTCTAAGAGTATTGAGGAGATGCTGCTGCAAATGAGCAGCCAAAACAGGACAGAACCCTCATCTTCTGTACGAGCTTCAGTCGCCGGTGTTCATGGTGGATCCACTAAAGAAGCTGATTTATCTTCCGTCGGGAGTAACATACAAAACTATACCCTTCCATTTTCACCTCATAATACCACTGGAGTTCGAGCCGTGCATTTATCTTCACCACCTCGGTTGGGTAGTACATTGACTCATTCACGAAACCAAGCTGAGACCATCACTAGCACTCCCCTAAATCCTTTAGAGCCAGCTTTTAGACCACCAATTCGTTCATACCCTCTGACCTGTCAACCTTATAACAATTAGATAAGCTCGAAACCCATGAATACTCAAGTTGTAAAACCTCCCATTTACACATACCAAATGACTAACCAACCATTTTTTCCACAAGCAAACCCTTATCCAATGTTCTACTCAGCCATACCTACCCCAATCGTAGCCTCCTCCAGTTAATTACAGTATAACAATTCCCTCGGGGTAATTTTCTACTAGTCCTGTAACCCAATCCATTTCATACTTACTGACTATGAACCCAACATCACAACCTTTCTCTATGCCACTTGGAACCCGTCAACCAACTTCAGTGGGGTGGGCTCCACCCAATCGTAATGGGCCTGACTCCTTCGGATCTACGTCCAAGCTACCAAAAGCCAAGCTATTATTCCCTAAGTTCGACGAGGTAAATCCCTTAAGCTGGCTGGGGCGGTGTGAATTTTTTTTAAACTTATGTCTAGTGATGGATGATAAAAAAAATTAATTATGTGACTATTCATTTGAAAGAATATGCTAATCATTGGTTCGATGGTTATCTTTCTGGTCATGAGGGTATTGTTACTTGGGCCCAATCTTGCTATGACATATGCGAAAGATTTGGAGACAATGATCCTGTGGAGATTATTAAGGAATTTAATCGCCTTGAGCAAATTACTGATGACGTGGAAACATACCAAAGGAGGTTTGATGAATTAAAGTATTTAATGGTGATACTTAATCCTGCATTGAAAGAACCTCATTTCGTATTGTGTTTCATTGGCGGACTTAAGCCCGATATACTTCCACTTGTACAATTTGCTCGACCTAGAGCCTTGCTGGCAGCCTACAAATGTGTCAAGTTACATGAAAAATCTTTTACTATATTGTATAAGCAAATAGATAAAAAATGGCCTGCCAAGACTTACACAAAACACACTCAATCCACCCAGACTACTTATAGTCCACAAACTCAAGAAATTCCACATACCATAAAAATTCACCTGTTGTAAATACCAAAAATCTAACTAAAGAAACATGACTCGTGAAATGATGAGGGAGCAAAATTTGGGCTACAAGTACTATGAAAAATATTTTCCTGGGTGTGTTTGTAAAAACAGAATTTTAAATGCTGTAGAAGCCGAAGAGTTTGTTGATGTCGTAGAAAAGATTGAAGAACTAAAATACAGAGTGATGGATGAATTTTGTCAAGAACCAGCAGAAGTAACATTGAATATTATAATGGGCCGGAGCAAGGCCCCACCGACAATTAAAATAATAGGCTGGGTCAAAGGCCAAAAAGTGGTGGTGTTTGTTGGATAGTGGATCGACCCATAGCTTTAAGGATCCACAATTAGCAAGAATTAGTTCATCTGCAGTAGAGGATTTGGGTCGACCCATAAGGGTTAAGGTCGCAAATGGTCAGTATCTTAAATATAGACAAGTGAGCAGGCATTTTGAATGGAAAATGCAAGATAAGAACTTTGCCTTTGATTTTGGGGTATTGAAGGTGGAAGGCTGTGACATTGTGCTTGGAATGGATTGGGTCGACACTGTTGCTCTAATAGTGTTGCACACAAAACCATTGAGGGTATCTTTTATTTATACTAAATTGGATTTAAGATCCGAATATCATCAAATTCGGACGAAAGAGGGTGATGAATACAAGATAAATTTTCGCATTCATCGTGGGCTGTGGGAATCTAAAGTTATGCCCTTTATACTAATTAATGTGCCCGCTATCTTTCAGGCCCTTATGAATTAAATTTTGCCCCTTACTTGAGGCAGTTTGTGCTTGTATTTTTTGAAGACATACTCGTGTATAGTGCATCCTTACCAGAACATTAAAAGCATTTACAAGTTGTATTCAAGTTTCTAAAGGCAAATCAATTGTTTATCAAGAAGTCAAAGTGCAGTTTTACCCAAGACAAGGTAGAATATTTGGGTCATGTTATCTCAAAAGAAAGGGTAAACACAGATGAATCCAAAGTGAAGGCTATGCTCAATTGGGGACAGCCTAAGTCAATAAAAATCTAAGGGGACACAGGTTACTATCGAAAGTTTATAAAGAATTTTACTACAGTTAGTAAACATTTGACCAATCTACTGAAAAAGGGTAATTTTAGTTGGACTATAGAAGCAACTCAAGCCTTTGAGGAGCTGAAGCAGGCTATGGTCCAGGCCCTTGTACTATCACTATCCAATATTTCAATCCATTTTATTGTTGAAGTAGATACAAGTGGAAAAGGGATAGAGGCAGTTTTGATGCAAGGAGGAAGGCCCATTGCATTTATCAGTCAAGCATTGAGTTCAAGGCATCTTGATCTGTCAACCTACGAAAAAGAGTTGATTGCCTTACTGTTTGCCATGGAAAAATAGCGATATTATCTACAACCCACCACTTTATCATAAAGACAGATCATTTTAGCCTCAAGTTTCTTAAAGACCAAAAGATATGTATCTTATTACAACACAAAAAAATCACAAAATTACCGGGTCTTAGCTATGAAATCCAATACAGAAAGGGAAATGAAAATGTGACTGCAGATGCACTCTTAAGAAAATTTGAGGAAGGAAACAATTCTTGGCTCGCAGTAGTCCATCCTAAGTGGGCTGAAGATATAATTGAAAGCTACCAAAATGATGCAGGGGTTCAACACATGATTACACAGCTGAGTGTGGATCCTAATGCTGCTCCAGGAGCGCAACTTCAATCTAGCATTCTCAGGCAAAATGAAAAGGTCTAGGTAGGTAGTCATGGATCTTTAAGGCAGAGGCTAATTAATGAGATGCATTCCTCTCCATGGGGTGGCCACTCAGGCATACATGCTATTCAACAGAGACTTAGATCTCTATTTTTATTGGCCTACACTATTACAAGGGTCAAACACTAGGTGAAAGAGTGTGAGATTTGTCAACGAAATAAGGGTGAAAGTGTTGCTTACCCAGGTCTTCTACAACCACTGTCAATTCCTTCAAGAGCCTGGGAACATATAGCAATAGATTTCTTCAGTGATTTGCCAAAATCCCATGGGAAAGACTCAATACTTGTGGTAATTGATTGATATACAAAGTTTGCTCATTTCTTTGCATTAACTCATCCTTACACAGACGAGCTCAAAACACACACTTAAATTATGCTCGGTAATCAAAGATAGTATAGTATAATATCGTATCCACATGGATAAGATTTAAACAGTATTCTCGTAGTTTGTAGCTTGATTGCTATCCAAGAAGATCAACAGTTGAGATTTATATTATTTATACTTAAATTTAACTAAGAATCTAAAGCTATTGACTAGTGACTATCGAGACAAGAAATAAGAAAATAAGGTTATCAACGGAGAAGATAGGGTTTTGACAGGATAGGTGCAAGATAATTGTTCGGGATTTAACTCTAGATAATTCACTTCTAATGTTCAAGTGAGCCTCTAGAATTCACTCAATTATTAGTTCAAACGTTCAGCACAAACTACTCTATTGATTAAGTCTTAACCTTACGAGATGAACCAAATTAAGCACTGCGAAGATATGCAAGAATGCATAGTGGATTTAGGAAAACCTCCTTCGATTATTCTCCTAACTAGGTTTAATCAATGATTCAACTAGCCTCTTTCGATTACTTAGAAAGAATCTATGAACTCAAATAATGCAAAGATATCACAAGTTATGCCTCTCTTGATTACATGAACTAGTGAATATAGATGCAACAACTAAATCTTCCAAAACAATTCAATAAATAAAACTAGAGTTATAATCCACAAACAATGATCAATACACCAAATTTATCAAACCCTAAAGGGAACTACTCCATATACATGGAGAAATTCATCACAAATATAATTAAAGTATAGAAAATATAGATTCAATCCAAAATCGGGTCTTGAGTGAGAAAGGAATGATGAGGTCCTTGTGCTTGTGTTCTTCCAACTCCTCCTTAGCTTCCTTAGGTCGAAAGTATGTTAAAAGTCAAGAAAATAATATTTTTTCGTATATTTATACCAAGTAGGGTCGGGCCCGAACGAAATCACCGTTTCCTAGCCGAAATAAGAAAATAGCTCGAGGAAAAGGGCACAGGTGTGCCGCATGAGGCGACGCACCACACGGGGTTCTTGTGGGAGTTATCAGAGAGCTCAAAACTTGTCATGCAGATGGATTTACACAGCCATGGCGCACCACGCGCCCCTCCCCCCACGCGTCGTGGTGGTGTAATTTCTTCGGTGTACGGCTTCAACCTTAATGTTTGATGTCCATACTTGGTCCTCGACCCTCGAACACGATCCCGGATTAATCTCTTGGGCTTTTACTCAGACTTCAAAGCTTCAAATAGCTCAAATTAGCTCCATAACTTCTACATAACTCGAAATCGCTTATACAAGGCATAAAATACAAAAACAGTGCAAAACACTACCAATTAACGCTCAACACAAGTAAAGTGCAGTGAATTAGAGTGCACTAAGCGACTAAAATATGAGATTATAGCCTACCATCAACACCCCACACTTAAACCATTGCTCGTTCTCAAACAATCAAACTATACTTCACATAGACACGACCTTTTAAATAACTCTCCTAACTCATCACACCAAGAATGTTTAAAACAGATTAAGCACAATACGGTAACATCCTCGCCTCAAGATTTGACTCAAAAGCCCCACGTATTTTTTTTCACGACCTGCTCACTTACTCTAAAACAGTGGTCAAAGATTTCACCTTACCTTCGCAAATCATGTGCCCTCACACACACAATAGAGAGAAGTTCCACACACGACAAATTTCAAGAACAATTAGGAACTCAAGATAGAACGAATTCACTCACTCTCATAAATAACATTCATGTGCCACAAAAGACGTACCATAGGCTTGCCCGTAGTGTAATACTCTACTAATTCAAGCTCATTCAATAAAGGATCAAGTAGGACTTTACTTAGTTGTAATATAGGCTGCGGGACGTGTAGGATAGATTTGGATATAGTGACTACACCTCCCTAAGCACTTTATTACATAAATATTAACAATTTAAATCCCACACTTATGTCAAACCAAATCCCAACCTTCACCATCAATATACGTCAACTCCCAACTTCTTTAAGCACAAATACATCAAGAGTTATCACTATCGAGGAATATTTTTCACAACAATACAACTGCTTTTTTTTCTTTTTTAATTCAAGTGGCTCTTACTTTCTCAAAACAATGCACCTTTCTCCTATTTCAATAGTTCCACTCAAAAGTCAAACTAATATCCCACACTTTACTTTTATAAAGTTCATAATAAATTCAAGTGCTCACGAGAGGTAAAAGGTTCAAATAGATGGTCAATCCAAACAAATGTGTAAGGCTTGTAATGTGGTTACCAAAGAAATAAGAAATACAAGCTCAAAGGGGGTTAACTACGATACTTATTCATTTGGTGGGTAAAAGCATATATCTGACTCAACAAAGAAATGTCTATATCACTTCCTAGACTGAACGAGACTAGTATTTCGCTTTACAAACACACAGGGCAAATTCTAGACATCAACCAACATGCACAGAACATTACAAAACCTCACACATACATTGGCACATAACTCACTTAAGATCGGATCTATCCCGACTCTTTAGTCAAAGCAGTTAAGCAAAGTTAAGATCATATTGTTTGAGGTACTTATACAAGAGACAAAACATGAGCCTAAGCGTCACAACTAAAGCACTTACTATTCTCAAGGCATAATAAAGTCAAGAGATATTACTTTCATCTATCACAACGACACAAGATTTTCTACTCTTAAGAAAAGAAAAGAAAACTAACTACACCCGGTTCAAGTAAAAACCTTTGGAAAAGAACCACGGCACAAAGAAAAACCAAGGGAGAATCATTACACTACCTAACAAAAGAAAATCTTTTTGTTTTTCCTTCGACTTTAATCCCTCAAGAAACCTGTCGATGATATCCATCGTCGGGAAATATCAAAAACATTAAAATAATTTTTTTCAACTTTTTCTATCTCTAACTCCTACAACTAACAAAAAGACAACTAACATCATACATACATACAAACACTCCCACCTCACACTTTAAGTTGTAGCATGTTCTCATGGCACACAATTAAAAAGTATAAGGTAAAGAAAACTTCCCTGAACATCTAGTCGGGGTCTGAGTCGAAGTTGGGCTCCATTCCTCGTGCCCGAACTAATGCACACATCTATGCGGACAACTTATTCTCGGCCTTCTTTGGGTACACCCCACACTTATATTTCTCGCTCACCGCAGTCTTCTCTTTCGAGCCCTTTATTTTTCACTCAACACTCGCATCTGGTTTGTCCTTTTGTGCCCCCTTTGCTACGTCCATCTCAAAAGTCACAGTCTCCTCACCCACTCTAAGCATGGGTTTTCTCTCGTGTATATCTAATATAGCTCTACCCGTTGCTAAGAATGATTTTCCTAGGATAAGGGGGACCTCCTTGTTTTCCTCCAAATGTACCACTATAAAATTCGCAGGAAATACGAACTTATCCACCCGAACTAACACATCTTCCACTATCCCCTCGGGTGTTACAGTCGTTTGGTCTGCTTGCTGCAAAGATATGAGTGTAGACCTTATCTCTCCAATCTCTGTCTCCAGTTTCCTGTATATAGATAGAGGCATTAAATTAATTGAAGCACCAGAATCACATAAGGATTTATCAAAATCAATAGTTCCTAAAGAGCAAGGTATAGTAAAACTCCCTGGATCTCCACACTTTTGTGGAAGTTTATTTTGCAATATCACGCTGCAATGCTCTGTGAGCTTTACCACTGAGGTCTCCTCTATTTTCTCTTCTTCGTAAGAATCTCTTTTAAGAATTTAGCATAAGCAGACATCTGTGAGAGCACTTCTGAATGTCAAGTTTACGTGAACTTGTTTCAGCACATCCAAACCAAGTTTAACACACTCTTGATTATCTCTAAAGCAAGTTTAATTTGTGCGAACACGGCAGCAGGAGGACGTCTACCACTCAGCCTCGCATTTTTCTTAATTACGCTCTTTGTTACAACTTACAACTAATGGTTCATAACATTACTATATATTTTTCTCTTTTTAGAAAATCAAATACATGTATGCATGTGTATAATTTTACTAATTGTTATGTTTGCGATGTGCAGTTAATTTCACTTGGTTGCTAAAAATACAAGTGATGGCGTTACGAGAAGTAACCCAGGAGATTGCAGTGGTCAAAAGAAAATTGATTTCACTAAACTTGCACTTAATAACTTGTACGGATTGTGTCCCGTCTAAGTATTCGGGATATTGGAATGCGCGATACTGTTTCTGGTCAAGGTTATTATGGGTCCATACTTGGAACTAAAAATTAGCCAACCATATTAAATCCTTATATACAATTTGCTGTAAATAGATGTTAAGTGCTTGTATGTCTCCTTTGAATTTGAGCATTAATCCTTGTATTGTTGTTTTTACATGTCTTTCAATTATGAAGTCTAGCAGTTTGGCTTGTTACTGTCACCTATAGTGTTATTTTTATCATAAAATGCATTAGCTTCTAAATCTCGCTTGTTGTGATTCATCACTAAAATTAACTCTATATACTCAATGTAGTGCCACCATTCAAATTTAGATAGCGTTAAAAAAGTTTTGGAAGACTATCCTCTGCCAGATATTAAAGCAAGCTATGCTTCAAAATTCTGGCGCACGGCTATTTGTAAGAACTTTTCTTAACGAGGTCAAAATACAAATGTTGGTTCTAAAAAGATTCATCTAGCATAATTTCTTGATCTTACTGCTGAATCACAAGCTCGGAAAAAAAAAACGGAGGCAAGACCAAGATGCCTACTAAAGAACTATGGTTATGAAGAGCTTTGCAGTTTCAATTCGCATCTTCAATATTTTTGTGTAAAGAATATCATCAGGAATAGCAGCAAATGCACCTTTAAAAAAAATACAAGCGATTATGTGTTGATTTTATCCGGTTTATCACTAATTAGAGAAAAAGAGAAGAAATGACAATCTTATAAGAGAAGAGACAACCATATCTATACAGCAGCAATTAACACCAAGGCAAGCAATGTAAAATGCACATGTTTCTGTACTGGTTCCAGAAAAGCAAAAACAGCATTCACAGGAAGGGTCTGTGTTTCATTTGGCAGCATTATAACTTTCGCCAACCCCAAAACCAGTTTCAGAATTTAGACAGGATGCCCAGATATGAAGAAAAATACAGTAGTATTTTCATCAATTGGATATTGATCAAGTCTTTCATTTCAAAGATAAAAACCACCTCTATCTTACACAACAGTACAAGTTGCAGCAAAACAATTCACCTCTTGGGTGGGGATTCAGGCACAAGTACTTCCCCATGTAGAAACCATAGGATGAGGCAAACGTTCATGCTATTACACCAGGAATGTAACGAGTAACTCTACCCACTAAGGCGAGCTAAAACATACTTTTATGTACCTGAGCAAACAAACAAGGTATACCCTTTCATTGGTGATTTGAAGTTCCAGTTGCAAGGAGATTTTGACTATCAAGCTGATCCATCAGCCATAAAACTTCTATCATGGGATACAACTGAAGCAGTAGGTTGCGGCTATGTTACCATAACCAAAGGTTGATCCACACAGCCACTTTCTGCTGTTACCAAAAGCAAATATAGGACGAAAAGGGAAATTTTATCTACGGGTGAGGAAGCATTTCTTTAATCTTGGTAAGCATCACCCAAATTGTTACCATAAGCAAAAATATAGGATGAGAAGAGAAAATTTTATCTATAGGAGACAGAACTGTTTATTCATCTTAGTAAGCATCGTCTAATGCTAATTAGATAACCTAAGAAGCCTCAATCATATACAAATATACTAATTAGCTAATGATCTGATCAAAAGCTTCTTGACAAATGGTCAAGGCTGTTTGGAACTATCTTAGCTCATCAAGATTGGTCCACCAACATCAGAGATTCTTTATATAAAACAGTCTGCTTTTTATCAAATTAGCATCTCCACTGTGGTTGCTGAATTAGGATAACCCCAGTAATTAAATCTCGATTTCTAAAATCAAGAACCAAATTGGAAAATTTGGATGGGATTGCAACATTTATCTTTTACTTTAGTAAATAAAAATATTTTAATTGATCAATAGAAGCACCAAGAACGTGCATTCATGTAGACAATAATGATCACAGAACACATATAAAAAGTAAGAAAGCCTATACTATCTTAACAAGATGATGAAATCAAATAAGGTGTGTACATCTTTCAGAATTCCATATAATTCTTGAACATCTACCAAATTCCTTTGGCATGTCATTGAGATGCCTGTAAAGTTTGAAAGAGAGTATTTTTCTAATCTCCTATGAAGCACGTATATTGAAGTTTAAAACTTTTTGCACAAACCATAGGAAAACTTATGATCTCTAAGTAAATAAGAAAACATGAAAAACATGAGATACCCTTTACTCATACTGAATACACACACCTGCAATCCTTGAGGATAAATTGAAAAAAGTTCTAGCAAGTTGGAAGCAAAATGCAAAATCCTTAAAAAAAACATTTTTAGTGTAACTGTGATTTGCAGAATTTTCCGCAAGTTTCTTTTTCTTTCCTTCCTTTTTCTTTTACCTTTCTTATCAGGGATGTGCTAGCTTTGCACTAAATAGTGAATGGTAAAGTTCAAACTCTTCGGCACAGAGTTCTCTTATCAAGCTCCATGACAGTGCTTTAGCTCCAAAGAGTCATCAACTTCTTTGTAGTGCTAAATACTGCAAAGGCAATGAGATCACAAACAGACTAACAAGACCCAGGTTCACCTGAAGCCATACAAGTCCAGATATCAACACTAATTAGGAAGATTCACTTCCAATATTTTCTGGTCTTGAGTGCTACTTTTGATTTAAGAAAACATCTATCTAAGAACACTAACCACCACACCCCACCCCACCGATCAATCAACTAACCTCAATCCCATATTAGTAGGGCTTAGCTATATGAATCCATTGTAACAGTTCCACTCAATACATTTCTGCAACCTTAGATGGGAACATCCAACGTAGAGTATTCAAACGAGTCATCGAATTCAAACCATCTTTACACCAGCTATCAACCTACTGCAACTCTCTGGCCATCAAAACCACAACCCTCCCTCTTTATGCGGGTTTACATAAAGTTACTACCATTTTAAAAAAGATCCCTTTTCTCATCTTTTTATTTTAAGACAATCAGCAGAGAACACAAAAAGCTTAACGTGGATAAGAAAGAAAACATATTCTTCCAATATAACCTTAACAAACTTCAAGCATAATAACAGAAATATAAATTCTTCATTTCCATCGAAACATAAATCCCAATCAAATCCCTCAAAAATCCAACTTTGAACACAAAACATCTCCAATTCTACCAAATAATCAAAATCGCCCCCAAAAAATAACATTCTTCTTTCTTCTTAACAACCAAAAAATTATTACTATAACAGAATATCAATTCTTCAATTTCATGTCCATTGAAACCTAAAATGACAATCACATTCGAAATCCAAACAGAACATCTCCAATAATACCAATTTATCCCAAAAATGTATTTTTCCTTCTTAATAAAAAGTTAAAACAGAACTTACAAGTGAAAATAAATTAATGATGTTCAGAATAACTGGTACTTGCTTCTCCACCATGATCCTGTTTAGAACAACAATGATCCCCATGATCATGATAATGACTCTTCTTAGATGGGTCATTTTCTTCGTCATCATCATCGCTATCGTCTTCATCAAAAGGCTTTTCTTTGTGGAAAATGCAACATTTTTTGGAACTTTTCTTGTTGAGGAATTCATTATCCACTGTCCCAGCTTTCCATGATACTCTCTTCTTTGGCTTCAGTTTCAATGTTAGGGTTTCGATTGGTTGTTGCTGTACTCGTGATGATGATGATGACGAGGGTGCGGATTCTGATTGGTTTTCTAGGGTTAAGGTTATCGTACCCGTTACGGTCGCCGGCGGTGCAATTTGTCGCGTCCGTGTGGCCATTGTTTCGATTCTAGCCCTCTCTCTCTCTCTCTCTCTCTCTCTCTCTCTTATTTCCCTTTCTCAGTCTTTGTTCTTTTAGAGTATACATAAAAATCTAAATAAATTGGTTGTAACAATAAAACTGAATTTCCTTACAGCTTGTTTGCACAGTTGTTCCGGATCGTTTTATAACGTACTATATTATATTCGTTTTGAATTGTATTGTATCGTTTTATATATTTAATATTTAGATAGATTGTATTATTTATTATTGTTGAAAAATATTTTACTATTTGGTTTGACTATATCGTACCGTACTGTAATTGATAAATTTACTAAAATACCCTTAATTATTTAAATATTATATTTATCAAGAATTACGCATAAAAATAATTTTAAAAAATTTCTTTCCACTAATTTATCACTAAATATGTCTTATAAATAGATTAAGCAATTAAATTCATGCAAGTTCTAATAAAATTAACAAGTTACGTTGGAGTTGGAAGCGACAGAAGTTCTGAAAAAAAAAGGGACGAAGACAAAGTAAGTATATGTGGGAGATTTGGAGTTAAAATTTAAAAAAAAAAAGTAAAGGGTAAAATAGAATTATGGAGTAATAAATTAGGGCATAATTGGAAAGAAAATTTGGAAGCAATCCCATCACACCAAATCGGTTGTTTAAAAAAAATTAAACTTTTCATTGTTCCAGAATAATAAATTTAACAAGACAATACAACCAATTTTAATGAAACAATCAAAACAAATATTATTTTGGGATAACAATACAATACGATACAATGAGTTACAACCATCCAAACAAGTTGTTACTCCTATTTACTCTTTTTGTTTCGTACAATTACTATTTAGAGCATAAAATAAGTTCTTTTTTGACCAATTTTTGCAAATAACTTTTTAAAAAATTTAAATTATTAATTATTATGAATTCGAATGGAAGCCTTGGCGTAAGTAGTAAAGTTGCTGCTATGTGATTAGGAGGTTATAGGTTCAAACTGTGAAAATAGGCTTCTTGCAAAATTTAGGGTAAGACGCGTACAATAGACCCTTGTGGTCCGGCCCTTCCCCGGACCCCACGTATAGCGTGAGCTTAGTGTATTGAACTGTCATTTTATTTATTTATTGTGACTTGTAGTACTTTTAAAATTATTTTATTTTGAAAACATTATTGGTTTTAAATGTTTATAAAACTATATTTAGTTTAGATAAGTTCACTATCGCACGATGTAAAACGTACAAAATAATTTAAATTTAGATGAAAAAGAAGATGTAAATTTTCTTTAATTTTTAAAAGTAATTTTTAGTAATAAAAGGTATTCAGAAATTGCATTTCTGTGGGAAAATTGCATAATAGCCCGTAATTAAAGAAATTGTTAACGGTTTCATATAAGATAAATTAAAGAGAGTACCATTATTAGACTAAAATTACTACTTTCAACAATTCACGGGAAGCAAGTGTTTACAAGACATTCTTATTATACACATAAGAAATATGAAAATAACCACAAAAAACATTTAGAAAGGTCATTTTCTTCCATTCAAATTGTAAGTGGCCACAATAGATCATTTTCTCCTTGCTGCTTAAAGCACTTTTAATTAGGAAGGTGTCTATGTTATTCAAAATATAAATAATTCCCCTTGTACCCTTAAGAACAACGCAAAACATATATATAGAGCATGTTGAAAGAACAATCAAGGAGCAAGAATAAACGATAGGTGGTAGAGTAAGGGAGAGAGTTACAAAGGTCATTCGCGGAGGAAGAGTTATAAGGCCCTTCGGCCAGAAACATATATATACTCGGAGATTATGGCAGAGGAAAAGCTAAATACCTCATTTCTATATGTTCTTCTATTCTTGTTTTAAAGCAAACTTATTTATTGTTTGATTTTATTTTTTGTATCACACTAACTTGTTCTTAAGCAGGAGATATTTTTCTCGTAACGATGAACCTCAACTGATATAAAAAGTGTCAAAATATTGAGTTGGAGAAGAAAGTGTACTTTGAAATTTCTTTATACATTGGAAATAATAAAATTGTTCGATCTAAAGGGGGTATTAAAATTGGCGCAATTATCATCATAGCACTCTCGAGATGCACCAGCCGGGAATCAAACCCAGGTCTGTACCGTGGCAGGGTACTATTCTACCACTAGACCACTTGTGCTCATTGTTCTAATGCTTCCTTTTACTTATACCAAATATTAACCTGCTACTAGAATGCATTGACAAAATGAAAATGTAAGTTATCGTGTTTCAATAAAAACAATGTGGAATGGAACGAGTACTTGGTTGGAGAAGAAAGTAGTGTCATTTTCTAATTGACAAAGAGTAATAATTAGGTTATATGATTACCGGTTCATCCAGGCTTATCCATCCCCTGCAGTTGTACGATAATAAGGGGTCGTTTGGTAGGATATATTAAAAAAATAATACAAGTATTAGCTTTGTGCATTATCTCTTAGCACTTGTATAAATATGGTTAGAGAATTGCCTTTGAAGTCCGGCAAAACCTATTTCAAATACTTTATGCCATATTTTGTATATTTTTATATTGAGATATTTTAATTAGCTTTTCCCCTTTAGCATTATAATCAAATATATCATATTTAATACTAAATTTGATTTTGAATTCGTTCAAAGTATATATATGTTAAGAGTTTAATAATTTTTTAAATAACTGATATTTTGTATTATATGTCATAGCAATTAAATTATTCTTCTCTTTTAACTTTAATATTTCAACTAGTTTTCTCTTTTAATTTTGCTCTCCTATAAAAAGGTTCGCTTTGGAGAGAGTAAAGAATGTGGAGGGTAATAAAACTATTGCAATAAAAATAGTGTACAAAATTAAAAGAAGGTGGAGGATATTTTTATAAACAACTAATTTTTTTAGAAATATGTAATGTTTTAACACACCAAATCAAACAGTGAATAAAAAGTAATCTCAACATCACTGATTCTAGCATTACTATTATCATCATTGCTAATACACCTTATTCTACACTATTCTATTGTCTCCTCGATTGGACGAAAGGAAGAGCAAATCATTTTTTGTTCTCCATTCATGCCAAACAAAGTGAAAGCCAATGTACTTAAACAAGGAGATCTTTTTTCTTCACTGAACAAGGGTACTGTGTGTCCTTTCTTTTTATCATTTCTCAATGCTAAACTTCTACCTTCTTTCTTTCTGTCCAGAGCAGTGGAGGACGTAGATAAGATATATATGTGGATTCGTACAAAAAATTTCAAAATAAGTTTGAAATCATAATCAAAAAATTACAATGGATTAATAGGTAAGAACATAAAGATTGCATTTGTCATATTTAAATCCTGAATCCGCTTCTGGTTCTGAATTATTTTAATTTCAGGTGGATGGGTTCGTAACCAAGCAGGAGGTATTTGCTCAGATTGATGGTTCATTAACACAACTTCTTGAAGCAAAGCAAGGAAAACTTGGAACCGCGGCAGCATAGAAAGCAGGAAAATCTGTATAATTAAACGCTAGAAATACTGAGGAGGATCACATTAAACATAGTAATGGATATTTTTTTAATTGGATGGATTTTGTTTTATTGATTGCCCTCCTCGTATATAAATCTGTCGAGATGTTCATGTATAGACAAGTAGTAGTAAAAGGAAAACTACATCAAGTTAAGACCATTTATTTGTAATGTGTCTTTTTCAATGAGGGTTTTATCTTCAATGTTAAAGATAGACTTATTAACCTTGTTTTTCCTTCCTTAATTGAAGCTGTTTGACATGCAAGATGTTGAGGCTAAGGCTGTAACATGGCAATATTATAACTTCTTGGATCTCTCAATATTCATGCTTTGTTTTTTGTTTTCCTCTCCCTCCTTCTCTATTAAGGCAGAGGAGGAAAGTTATCCTCATCCTTTAATAGATTATATAGAAGTAACAGTAAGAAAATAATTAATATGGACCAATGTTAAGAATTATAAAAACTTCACTTTCAAAGTTAAAATAAAAGTTCCTTAACCATGTACATTTTAACTTCCACTGTGCAGATCAATTGAACCTCTCAACTTTCCAGCCACAACAACAAAAGATACATTTCATTTTACACAATTCAACTTTTACAAAAAGAAAGTGGAATATCATTTCAGATAGGATAATTTTATATATATCAGATACCTAAAACTAACTTGAGAATTATAGTACTACGTAGAATCAACGGGGAAAAAAACCACAGAGGGAAACTAGACCTCAGAAAAATTGTGCCCCTTTTTTTCAGATTTGCTTGAAGACCTAAATGTCCAAGGTTCAGCATCAACAAGCAACTTGACAATTTCTTTCATGTTGGGGCGCAAATTAGGAAGCTTCGTTGTACATAGTGTGGCGATTCTCAACACTTTGATCATGTCTTCCTGAACAAGTTCAGAAACCACCTTCTGATCAAGAACTTTCACAATGCTTTCCTTGTCATTTAAATGAGTTGAGGTCCAGTAGACCAAGTCTTTTCCTTCTCCAAATGCATCTTCTATTGGTTTTCTTCCAGTTACTAGTTCCAATAGCACAACGCCAAAGCTGTAAATGTCGCTCTTTTCTGTTACTCTGAGAGTATAAGCCATTTCTGTCAAGCAAACAAATAAAAAGGTTAATGTTAGAAGGTTATCAACATGTATGCAAATTCACAAATGAAAAGTAACAAGAAAAGCAAAAATGGTCATTGAACTTCTGGTTTTCTTGAAACTTACCAGGAGCCATGTAACCATGAGTGCCTGCAAAACAACTGAGCTCGGATCCCCTAGAAGAAATTTCTGAGACTTTCGCAACCCCAAAATCTGAAACTTTTGCTTCATAATCCTCATCAAGCAGAATGTTGGTTGATTTAATATCTCTATGAATAATAGGAGGGCAACAATCATGGTGCAGATAAGCAATTCCCTTTGCAGCTCCGAGTGCTATTTTATATCTCTGGTACCAATCTAATTCCGGCTTGCCAGCCTTGATCTCTCGGTGTAGTGCCTCGAAAAGATTACCATTTGGCATGTACTCGAAAACCAAGAAATTTGAACCTTCTTTCATTAGACTTGCATACAACTTTACTATATTTCTGTGCCTGATTTTCCCCAAAATTTCCATTTCCCTTGTCAATACTTTCACACCATTCCCTTTCCACAGCTGCTTCACAGCTACTGTTCCGTAACCTTTATTCAAGTCTAACCGATAAACTTTTCCAGTACCTCCACTTCCAATCAAATTGTCCTCGTCGAAACCACAAACATCATCTGCATCAAATTCCACATGGTGGAAGTTCTCTAGCTTCCATTTTGGATTTGTTCCCTTGGCTTCCTCCTGTTGTTCTTCAGGATCTGCTTCGTGACTATGCTTGTAGTTTAGGTAACTGACGAGCAACAAACCGCCCATTAAAACAGATAAGGAAAGCAACACAATGCAAAACACAACTAGTTTGTTTAACTTGTGTTGAGCAGCCTTTCCACCACAACCCCCCAAGCCTGAGTTCATTGAGAATTTGATGCTTTCGTCAACACAAAGTCCCTTGTTATCAGCAAATGCCTTATCTCCTCCCATTGTTAAAAGATCCAATAAAACTTCTCCTGAGAGCTGGTTGTCAGAGAGATCTAACGACGACAGCTTCAGATTGTCCAAGCTGGTTGGTATATTACCGGTGAGTCTGTTCTGTGAAAGATTCAGAGAGTTCAAAGATGTCATTGTCGATAAGGAATTGGGAATGCTACCTGTAAGAAGATTTGAAGCAAGATTCAGGTCTGCAAGTCTAGGAAATTCACCCAATTCCGATGGGATTGTCCCTGAGAATGAGTTCTTCTCCAAATGCAAAGATGAAAGTTGCTTAAGTTTACCAAGTTCAGAAGGTATTGCGCCCGAGAATTCATTGTTATCCAAGTACATTCTTTCCAATTGTGTGAGTTTTCCAAGTTCTTTTGGAATCTCACCTGAAAATCTGTTATTTGATAACACCAACTGATTCAAGCTAGTAGCAGCCCCAATTTCAGGAGATACAGTTCCACTGAACTTATTGTCACTGAAATCCAGCATCAACACATTTGGAAGTCCCCATGCACCATCAGATATTTTCCCAGAAAGTTGATTATTACTAACCCTCAATCTCTGTAAAGGTTTGCAGGAGGAATAAGTACTTGGAAACTCCCCTGAGAAACTGTTTTCGACAGCTAGCAAAAACTGCAAGTTCCCATTTTGGCACAAGTATTTTGGGAAGGCACCACTAAATTTGTTTTCAGATATGTCTATGCTATTCAGGGGCGAAAACCGACCAAGATTTGCTGGAAATGCCCCAGAAAAACTGTTCCTGTACACAGAAAAGGCATCAAGATGCTGCATTTCTCCAAAACCAGAAGGAATTTCACCAGAGAAGTTATTCTTGAACATTTGAAACACTGTTAACTTCTTCAAGTTCCCGATTCCTGGGGGCAGCTTCCCGTACATCTGGTTGCTGGAAATATCAAATTCCTGCAAAAGAGAGAGGTCTGCAAGTTCTACAGGAAGTTCACCTGTCAACTTATTCTGAAACAGCTCAATTTTCCATAAATTTTTCAGCTTGTTTATAGACTTAGGGAAATTCCCAGAAATCTGATTTCTTGAAATATCCAATGTTCCTAGTGCCTCCATTTCAAAAATGGATTCTGGGATTTCTCCTATCAAGTTTGAGCCTGCCAAGTAAAGCCAATATACTTTCTTTAAATTCCCAAGAGTCTCAGGAATTTTACCTTCAACAAAGTCATTATCCCCTAGGCCTAGTGCAACCAAACTAGTCAAATTTCCAACCCAAGATGGGAACTTTCCTGAAAAGTAGTTTATAGACAAGTCTAAAACTTCTAAGTTAGTCAACTTAGATAAATCAGGTATGGTTCCATTCATGTTATTTCCAGTGACATTCAAGATTTTGAGATTGGTGCAGTTGGTTATTTCGCTTGGAAGGTTCCCTGATAGGGAATTTGAAGGTAGCACCAAAGAAGTGAGGCTTTGGAGTGAAAAAATTGAAGGGGAAATAACCCCAGAAATGGACTTGTTGTCAAGGGAAATTGCAGTAACTAGACCAGTATTTTGATCACAAGTAATTCCATTGAATTTACAAGGAGATTCTGAGTCTTTCCAAGAATCCAAGTAACTCAAAGGGTCATTGAGTTGCTCTTTGAAATGTAAAAGGGCCTGAGTTTCAGCAGTTAAGGACTTGGATGGCTGAAAAAACAAAACCAAAAACAAGAAAATAGCAAGAATTTGGAGGGAGTTTTGGAGTTTTGGAATTCTGGCCATTGTTGAAATTGGAAAGGGCAAAAGGGTCATTTCATAAAGGGGAGACAAATCCAGTCAGGAGCTCCATTATTGCCATGATGGGTGTCCATCCTAGAAGTAGCTGAAAGAAGGACAGTGGAAAATCAGAAACCAAAAATTAAGGTAAATGGTATATAAAAATACGAATAAAGCAATAATATATCCAATTCAAAAAAAAGCTGTCTTTTATCAGAAGTGGTGTATACCTAACCAAATGTTTGTCATATACTTTTATACTTTTTCCAATAGGAAGATAAAAATTGCAGTTCAAGAAAAAGAAAACTTACAGATACAGGAAGTCCAAATTACAAGATAGAACCAAATACGTACACATACACATACACATATTGGTTGTTGTTGGGTGGTGGTGGGAAGGAAATAAACTGATGTTAAGATGTCAATTTCTCATTTAGTTGTGAATTACACTATAAAAATAAAATTATCTCCCTTTAACGTGACTCAAAATGTATAGTTTCACCTTATTTTACAGACTGTCTAGGCTATGAGAAAAGATACTGATTTACCCCAAAGAAATTGACCAAGAAGATTGAAATCTTGGATTTAATAGCTGTAATTAATAACAATCTTTTAGAAACTTATTTTTAAACGAACAATAACATAGAAACTTTTTTTTTCCTAGAAAATTAGCATACTAAAATAGCCAAACAAGAAACAGGGGAATGAACTGATTGCAGAAAATAAACAGCTCATAATTCAATCATAAGTACCATAACAGAAATAGAGATAGAAAACAAAATTAATTAAGAAAATATCATAAGTAACATGCATCTCAGTTGTTAAGAATAATCTCAAGTAAACAAATACTTTGATGGACATTTATGTAGTTATTAGTACATAATAATGAAGAGCAAAAACTTAGGAAAAAACATATATAATGATGGAATTTAAGACTAATAAATGAACAAGACTTAAAGGGAACATGAGTTACCTGAGATAATAAAGAGATGGCTTCTGCAAAACTGAAGTTTTAATCTCAGAGCCAGAAAGTTTTTCTTTCTCACAAAATCATGCAGCTTCAAATATTTGCCTCTTCAAACTTTTCATTTTCTTTAATATATACCCAAATAGAATTCAAAAGTTGAAAAAGACACCAAAAGCAAAAGGGAAGTTGCAGTGTCACCAGATATAGAAAGAGAGAAAAAGAAGTTTCTGAAAGGAAAGAGTTTGTTAGTCTTAGTCCAGTAAGTAAGAGGAAAAAGGTATTAGTAGGAAGGCAAAAAAAGACTAGAGAAAAGACAAGAAAAAATAAGGAGAAGGAAGAAGAGAAGAGGAGATAAGGCAAAAGACGGGGGATGATAGTGCTTGGTTTGTTTGGGGTGGTGGGTGGGGGAGGGGGAGGGGGATTAGTGCATTGATTAATGAAAGAAACGATGTCTGAAAGTGAAGGCTGAGCTATGCAAAGAAGGTGACAAAAAAATGGATAAAGAAGCTTTTCTAAAGGGGAGTTGTAAGAACCTCTAAAACCGCCAAAACCCACATATTCTACTTTGATTGAGATTAAGACCTACCAATTTTTTTATGAGAATTTTAACTCTTATATATTAAAAAGGACAGTCAGTCCGGTGTAGAAGCAATTCCATCTTCACATAGACTACGAGAAAGATCGTATTCAAAAGGTATAATGAAGGTATACTATCCTAAAATATTAGTGATTATTTTCACGAAACGAATCCGTAACCTATAACTTACATATTTTAACTACTATATATTGACAAGTAAAAATATGATAGGATGAATGAGATCTTTACGTAGTAATAAAAGGTATGAGATTCAAAATGTTGTTGCAAGGAGTGTTTCCTCCTTTTAAGGGATCGTATGTGGTGCTAATATGAATTAATCGAGCAGTGATCCTATTTACCGGATGATTATAAGAAATACTAACTATATATAATAAATGAGATTACTGTATTAACTTAAAAAATAAGGCAGATAACTATCTATAACAAATTATCTATTATTGTTGTATTGATATAAGATATACTACGATTTTTTAAAAATTAACTAATTGATATCAACATATAGAATCATTGATCCCAAAAATCTCAAAAAGATATAGGAGATATGCTTATCAAATTGCAAAACTAATCGTAGTAGTAGTTTCACGGGAAAATAGAGCACCAATTGCTTTATATGGTCGATACTCATTTAAGTTATTTCGACATTATTTTAAACGGGTAGAATGGCTATTTTACCATATACAGAGTGAAAATTAATACTTTGTTATTTCAAAAAATATTAAGTAAAATCTTCAAGAGAAAAAACTTACCTTGGTCGCATTAATTGTGAGAGTATTTCGTAATAAGTTTTATGTTAAGAAACTAATATTTCTTTTCTATTCCTTCTATCCCCCTTCTAATACTTTTCTTCTATATTAGTATAGTATTTTGTCCATTTTACTGGGTTGCTAGTGGTGGTAGATTTGGTGGGGAATGGGGACCATACATGCAATATATCTAGCTGTGGAGGGTTGACTCAAAGTCAAACCAAATTATTGAGATGAATACTACAGTTCTGTATTTGTCTGAAATAAATTCAACACCATACAATTTTTTGATATGATTGCTTTCACTTCATAAACTTTCTAGGACAGAATTTCTCGCATTAATTCATCTCACCATTCGTTTAGCCAATTGCTAGTAGCTTCAAATTTTCACAAAAATAAATTAAAAAATTTTAAACATAAAAGGAAAAAAAAAAAAAGAAGAAGAAGGAATATGACGAATAATACGATAAAATCAAAACTCTTGCTAAGCTTTTTAGAATTTGAGCTGCCTACAATATTTTTAACAATACGAGCCTCAGCAAAGGACCTAATATTCTAAAACTTTATTCCTTTTCGTTTCTTTTTTCATTTTTTGAGAATTTACTTTCCAGAGACATTGTTATTTATAACTATTTAGACTTCAAAACGACTCCTCTGTCCTATTTATATCGTATTCCTTTGTCGATGACATATGCTTTGGCCTAAATAGACTTTATGTATCTTCCTTTCACAACTGGGAAATAGGGGTTCTTCTAGTTGTATATATGTAATGTTTTTTTATAAATCTCGTCACAAAGCTTCGCTTTCTCTTCTTCAACTTCAGGTTTTATTACTTGGAAAGAAACATAATCAAATGAGGGGAAAAACAAGGATAAATATCTAAATTGAAGCCATTTATTCCATTACCTATTGCCTACTAAACTCGAACTGTTCAAACAAGACGTGAGTAATACTGACATATGTCTTGATATAACTTTAAAACACTTGGACTTTTGTCCACTTTCAAAATTTGAGAAAATCTTTTTTATGTTTTTTGAAAATAGATATTACTATAACAGTGTAGTCCCAAATTTGACCTAAGCTTGATTCCTTATATATTCAATATTTTTTTTTCTCGATATAAAAGTCACCTAAAAAGGAACTCAACATCGCTGACATTTGTTCACTATCGCCCAACATGTTACATGCAAAGTGAGTCAAATACTAACTGTGAAAACTTAGCTCACAAGTGATATTATCTATTTCGAGTCGTATAACTTTAAAACACATTCAATATCTCTCCCTATTTTGTTAACGTAGAATTTGCCTAGACTCTTGCGTAATTTATAATCGTATATTAGCTAATGTTTTAACCTTGATTTGTTTGTCCCTAATAATATCAAAATCTCGAGCTGATTTTGGTTTTTGGTCCACATTATACTCAATACAATTATTTCTATTTGCGTCTTGTGAGTCTAATTATTGAAGCTAATTCTTTCTTCTGTTTCATAAATATAAACAGATTCCACTCAAGTAATGAAAGTATTTATCTGGAAATAGCATTGACCAAAAAAGGTTTATTCCCCGACTTCAATTATTTACTATATAAGCTCATTCAGTGTCGTTTTTATTCAACTACAAACTCAACTGATTGATTTTGACGCAAAGTAGTTTAACAAATGCAATTAAAAACTATATAAGAAATGATTAAAATTATGAACTCTCTGATGATGTTACACTAACTAAATAAGAGTTTATGATATAAATAGAATAAAGTAAGTAGACCGTAAGTTAATTAAAGTCCTATTAGTGGGTAAATAATCGAACACTAGAGTAATTCATCTGCAGTTACAAAAATAATTATTACGTTTTGTTACTAATGGCTGTTTGACCTTCTTAGTGAAGATGCTCTTATTTGGTTCAGTATTTCTGTCGTTTAAACTGATCCTTTCTTTCCACCTTTATTTTCAATAATAAAAGGAAGATTATAAATAAAATGGTGTGAGTGATCGATCGCAGTCTATGATCTTCATTTCTTACTTGTTAATTTTTTTATTCTATGCATATAAATAAAAACGTTTACTCTGTATAACTAATTGGCAATAGTTCAATTTCTTTTGTTTATTTCTAACAAATTCAGTCAAAGATATTAGCTTAACTAACATGACTACATAAATCGTCTCATATAAATATGTTAAAAGGAAGTAAGGCAAGAAAAAACAGAAGAAGAAAGAAGTAGGCAAAGGATAGGGCATATTAGTTGGAAGAGTAAATTAAAAGTATATGGTTGTTTAACAAAACTTTATAATAACATGGATATATACCATTCTAGATTGGGTTTTGTTGGTTCAATAGAACTTATTACTTTCGGTTCAAACTATCACAATCCGGAATTTTTACACTCGGGATCATGATAACGTCTAACATTTCACTTGCTAGGCAGGTCAACTTTAGATGTATTAATTAACTATTTTTAACAAACTCCAAATACGATGACAATAAAGAAAATGAATAGTCTGGAACAAGATAAATAAGCTAATAAGTGACGAAATTCAAATACAACCTCAGATTCGATGTCACAAATACACGAGCGTCTAAGATACTACAAATAATGGTCTGAAATAAACATAACTGTCTGAATCAAATGAAAAACTAAAAGAAGGGAAAGGGGACTTCAGAGCTGCGGACGCCATGCAACTATACCTCAAGTCTCCTCTAGGTAGCTGGATCCGAGCAAGTCTATGGTACGCCACTGGGACCAACTCTGGTATCTGCACAAGAAGTGTAGAGTGTAGTATGAGTACAACCGACCCCATGTACTCTGTAAGTGCCGAGCCAAACCTCGACGAAGTAGTGACGAGGCTAAGGCGAGTCACTTACATTAACCTATACGCAATAATAATAATAATAACAACAGAAAGACAAGAATAGAAGTAAAGCAAGTAACTCATATTAACGAAACTCAAATCAACTAGCAAAGGGTCCCGAATAACCAGTCATATAACATATCTCAACAACCGAGGCCGATTTAACAATCACAACAAATATAACTTTCATCAATATGTAGCGGCATGCAACCTAATCCCACAATATAAACTTTAAACAAATCCGTTGTGGTGCGCAACCTGAACACTCCATATAATCATCTGTTAATATCATAGTCCATCCTTATTCCGCCTTTCCAATTCATTTATTTTCAATTTTCGCTGTGGCGTGCAACCTGCTCCCCAAATAATGTCAATTAATAATAGTAACTCAATAACTAAGATTTACAAGAAATCATACATCAAGAGAACAATTGTACGAGCAATAGGAAATAACATGATAATCAAGAGGCTCGAACTACTCGGATGTCTCAACTTTACCAACTCAACGGTATCTACTTTTAACAATACGTACAAGTGAAACTACATCAATGAACACAACAATTAATACGAAACTATAAGGCAGGCATAAGACAATTTGGATATATGAGGGAAACAAATCGAGACAAGTAGTAAATAAGTGTGAAATCGAGGAGGGGATGGACATTTTGATACAAGAAATGCTAAATGGCAAGTAGCAATTATGGCATGGAAGTCAAATAAGCATGTAAAAATTAAGGCATGAAGACAAGACATAATATTAATCAATGAAGATAGGGAAAACAAGTAAAATACATCCAGGTTAGACCCAACACTTACCTCGCTCCGCAAATCAAAGATCTACCGGGGCCTTTCCTCTAAAAACCCCCTCTGAACCAACCGAATCTAACCAAAATTGACTCAATAACATCAATTAATGCTAGGGAAATCAATTACAATACATAAAGTTAAGATCTTTATATTTTTCCCAAAATGTCAACCGTGGGTTCGTTTGGTCAAAACCAGAGGTTCAGACCAAAACCCATTTACCCATTCACCCCCGAGCCCGTTTATGTAATTGATTTCGAAATTCGATCCTAATTTGAGGTCTAAATCCGAAATTTAAAAAAAAACCCACAATTCTTCCCAAAATTTTCTACCATGAAAGAACAAAGATTAAGGCTAGAAATTAATGGGTGATGATGAAAACAGAAGAAAGTAAGTTAAAGTATACTAGCCTATGAAAGGGTAATGAAATTTCTTCTCTGAATTGCCTCTAGGCCGAGCTATAATGAAAAGATGGTGAAAATGGATGAAATCCCGACTTTGAAAGGTTATAAGGTCTGGGCGTCAGGCCTTCGCGTTCACGAAGGGCCTGCCCCGTTTGCGATGCACAACAGCCCAAATAGTCTACGCGTTTGCGAGTTTCCTCACGCATTCGCGAAGGCTCCTCCCCCAGGCCTTCGCATTCGCGAGCCAATGCTCACGTTCGCGTAGAGTAAACCACTGATCCCCCCTTCTCAAGTCCATAGCCCTACGCATTCGCGAAGGGTAAATCCTCCATTGCTCTGCGTTCGTGACCCAACTATCGCATTTGCGATTAAGATAATCTACCTAGTCCCAACTAATCTTTGCGATCGGGGGAGTATCTTCGCGATCACGAAGAAGGACACATCAACTGACAGCAGAAGTCAAAAAATCAGAAATTTTCTTAAGTTCAAATGGTTCGTAGCCTATCCAAAACTCACCCGAGCCCTCAGGGCTCCAAACCAAACATGCACACAAGTCCAAAAATATCATACGAACTCGCTCGTGTGATCAAAATATTAAAATAACACCTAGAACCACGAATCGGATACCAAAACGAATGAAATTCTCAATGAAGCTTAAGAACATGCAATTTTTCAACCAAACGTCCGAATCACGTCAAATCAACTCCGTTTTGCACCAAATTTAGCAGACAAGTCGTAAATTCTGAAACGAACCTATGCCAAGTTCCAGAATCAAAATCTGAACCCGGTAGCAACAAAGTCAAACTACGATTAAATTTATGAATTCTTTAAACCTTTTAAACTTTTAGTTTTTAACAAATTACGATAAATCAAGTTAGGGACTTCCGAATTCGCTTCCAGGCATACGACAGTCCCAAATCATGATACGGACCCACACCGCAAATACACTGATTTGGGTCCGTTTACACAAAATGTTGACCGTAGTCAACTTAAATGAATTTTAATAGTCAACTCAAGTGAATTTTAAGGCACGATTTTACATTTTTATCAGTTTTTCACATAAAAACCTTTAGAAGAAGACACGAATTGTGCATGCAAATCGAGAAAAACTAAAAGGAGCTAATCGAGGTCTTGAAACATAGAAATGAGGGCTAAAAATGAAAATGACCTATCGGGTCATCACATTCTCCATGTCTAAAACAATCGTTCGTCTGATATACCTAGGGCTCAACTTGCCCTTCCTTCGGAACCTCATCACACCCTTCATGGGTGAAACTCGAAACAATACCCTTTCTCTAACCATGAATGCAACATCATGAACTCTATGGTCGGCATAACTCTTCTTCCTGGGTTTAGCGGTGCGAAGTCGATCCTGAATAATCTTGTCCTTATCCAAGGCATCCTGAACCAAATCTGTACCCAGCAACTGAGCCTCTCCCGGCTCAAACCAACCAACCGGCGAACGGCACCGCATCCATATAATGCCTCATAAAGAGCCATCTGAATGCTAGAATGGTAGTTGTTGTTGTAGGCAAACTCCGCAAGCGGCAAGAACTGATCCCAAGAACCCCCAAAATCTATAATACAAGCACGAAGCATATCCTCCAATATATGAATAGTGTGTTCGGGCTGTCCATCCGTCTGGGGATGAAATGATGTTCTCAACTCAACATGCGTGCCCAACTCACACTGTACGACCCTCCAGAAGTGCGAGGTTAACTGTGTACTTCGATATGTAATAATAGACACAAGAACACCGTTAAGACGAACGATATCGCGTATGTAGATTTCAGCTAACTGCTCTAAAGAATATGTAACTACCACTGGAATGAAATGTGTTGACTTGGTCAACTTGTCCACAATGACCCATACCGCGTTGAACTTCTTTTGAGTCTGTGGGAGTCCAACAACAAAATCCATGGTGATACGCTTCCACTCAGGAATCTCTAACTTCTGAAGCAAACCACCAGGTCTCTGATGCTCATAATGTACTTGCTGACAATTTAGGCACTGAGCTACATATGCAAATATATCCTTCTTCATCCTCCTCCACCAATAATGTTGCCATAAGTCCTGATACATCTTGGCGGCACCCGGATGAATAGAATACCAGGTATTGTGGGCATCCTCAAGAATCAACTCACGAAGTCCATCCACATTGGGCACACAAATACGACCCTGCATCCTCAAAACCCCATCATATCCAACTATAACTTGCTCGGCACCATCGTGCCGCACCGTGTACTTAAGGACAAGCAAATGGGAATCATCATACTGGCGCTCTCTGATGCGCTCATACAAGGAAAATCGAGCGACTGTGCAAGCTAGCACACGATTGGGCTCTAAAACATCTAACCTCACGAACTGATTGGCCAAAGTCTGAACATCTGCTGCAAGTGGTCTTGCACCAACTGGGATGTATGCAAGGCTACCCATACTCATTGTCTTTCTACTTAAGGCATCGGCCACCATATTGGCCTTCCGGGGATGGTAGAAAATAGTGATCTCATAGTCTTTCAAGAACTCCAACCACCTCCTCTGCCTCAAATTGAGATCCTTTTGTTTGAACAAATACGGTAGACTCCGATGATCCGTGAATACCTCGCACAACATGCCTTAAAGATAGTGCCTCCAAATCTTCAACGCATAAATAATGGCTGCTACTCTAAGTCATGAATAGGGTAATTCTTCTCATGTACCTTTAACTGCCGTGACGCGTATGCAATAACCCTGACATCCTATATCAATATTGCACCGAGCCCAACACGAATTGCATCACAATACAGCGTGTAGGATCCTTAGCCTGAGGGCAACACCAACATTGGCACCATAGTCAAAGCAGTCTTGAGCTTCTGAAATCTCAACTCACAGACCATCTGAACGGGGCACTCTTCTGGGTCAATCTAGTCAATGGGGCTGGTATGGATGAAAACTCCTCCACAAACCAGCGATAATAACCTGCAAAACCTAGAGAACTCCGGATCTCTTTAGCTGAAGTAGGTTTAGGCCAGTTTTGAACTGCCTCAATCTTCTTAGGATCCACCTTTATATCCTCTGCCGATACAACATGCCCCAAAAAGGCGACTGAGTCTAATTAAAACTCACACTTTGAAAACATGGCATATAACTGGCTATCTCTCAAAGTCTGAAGTACAATCCGAAGATGTTGCTTATGCTCCTCTCGACTGCGGGAGTAAATCAAGATATCATCAATGAATACGATCACAAAAGAATCCAAGTAGGGCTTGAACACCGGGTTCATCAAATCCATATATGCTGCAGGGGCATTTGTCAACCCAAATGATATCACTAGGAGCTCATAATGCCTATACAGAGTCCAAAAAGTCGTCTAGGGACATCGGATGCCCTAATCTTCAATTGATAGTAGCCAGACCTCAAATCAATCTTTAAAAACACTTTGGCACCCTGAAGCTGATCAAATAAGTCATCAATCCTTGGCAACGGATACTTGTTCTTGATAGTGACTTTGTTCAACTGCTGATAGTCTATACACATCCTCATCGATCCATCCTTCTTCTTCACGAACAATACAAGCGCACCCCAGGGCGAGACACTAGGTATAATGAAGCCCTTATCAAGAAAATCTTGCAGGTGCTCCTTCAGCTCCTTCAACTCCGGCGGGGCCAAACAGTTTGGTGGAATAGAAATGGGCCGAATGCCCGGAGCCAAATCAATATAGAAGTCAATATCCTTGTCGGGTGGCATCCCGACATATTTGTAGGAAACAACTCCGGAAACTCACGAACAACTGGTATAGAATCCATGAAAGAAACCTCAACACTAGAATCACGGATATAGGCCAAATAAGCTAGACATCCATTCTCGACCATACGTCGAGCCTTTACATAAGAAATAACTCTGCTGGTGGAGTGGCTAGGAGTCCCTCTCCACTTTAATCGAGGCAACCCTGGCATGGCTAAGGTCACCGTCTTGGCGTGACAGTCCAATATAGCATGATAAGGTGACAACCAATCTATACCCAAGATAACATTAAAATCCACCATATCAATAAGTAGGTGGTCTACACTAGTCTCAAGACTCCCAATATAAACCACACACGAGCGATAAACATGATATACAACAATAGAATCTCCCATAAGTGTGGACACATACTTAGAAGCACTCAAAGAATCACAAGGCACAACCAGATATGAAGCAAAATAGGATGACACACAAGAATAAGTAGATTCCGAATAAAATAGAACTGAAGCATCTCTATGCAAACTGGAACATTACATGTGATAACAACGTCAGATGACTCGTCCTCAGGCTTGGCTGGGAAAGCATAAAATCGGGGTTGGGTCGCACCATTCTGCACCACTTCTCTGGGACGGCCTCTAGTTGGCTGGCCTCCACCTCTAACAGCCTGACCTCCACCTCTGGTTGCCTGACCCCTGCCTCTAGCTGGCTGCGCGGGTGGTGGGGCAACCGATGCCGGTATAAGTGCACAAGAACCCTGCTGAGATCTGTTGCTCGCCAATCTAGGGAAATACGTCCTGATGTGATCTATGCCTCCACACTCAAAGCAACCCCTCGACTGTTGAGGCTGCTGAAATAAGGACTGACCCTGATGGTCCGAATAGTCGTTGTACTAACTCTGGAGTGGTGGTGCACTGATAGGAGCTAAATATGTACTGAATGCTAGCTGCACAGAACGAGACCCGTAAGAACCACGGCTGCCCGAAGCACCGTAGGTTACCCGAAGAGATGACTGAAATGGCCTAGAAGGATGGCATCTACCAAAAGAACCCCTGCCTCCAGATGAGGCACCACTGAACCCATCGAAATGACGAGGCCTCTTATCTGAAACTGGTCCCCTCTCCTGAGCACGAACCAACTCGATCCGTCTAGCAATATCTACGGTCATCTGAAAATAAATTTCACTCCCAGTCTCTTTGGACATCTGAAGCCTGATAGTGTAAGTGAGCCCATCAATAAATCTCCTCACTCTCTTCCTCTCAGTCAAGATGATGGTGTGGCGAGCTAGGTCCACAAATCGAGTCTCATATGGGTGACAGACATACTACTCTGCTGAAGACGCTCGAACAGCCTGCGGTACTCCTCTCTCAGAGTGATAGGAATGAACTTCACTAGAAATAGCTATGAGAATTGATCCCAAGTAAGTGTAGGCGACCCAGCTGGTCTAGTCAACATATATTCTCTTCACCATCTCCGGGCGGAACCAGTCATCTGAAATGCGGCAAAATCGACCCTATCGGTCTCAACTATACCCATGTTCTGCAGCACCTCGTGGCAACGGTCCAGAAAATCATGTGGGTCCTCAAAAGGTGCGCCATTAAAGTGAACTGGAAAGAGCTTGGTAAACTTCCAACCTCAACATAGCCTCAGAAGACAAAGCGGGTCTATCACCGGCCTGTGCCGCAACAACCCAACTAGCTGAACCACCCCAAATGGCTGGGCTGCTAGAGTCTGATACTGGGGAGCCACCTGCTCTGGGGTGTGAGTAGCGGGAGTCTGTCAATATCATAGTCCATCCTTATTCCTCCTTTTTAATTCATTTCTTTTTAATTTCTGTTGCGGCATGCAACCCGCTCCCCAAACAATGTCAATTAAAAGTAGTAACTCGATAACTAAAATTTACAAGAAATCATACATCAAGAGAATAATTGTACGAGCAACCGAGAATAACATGATAATCAAGAGGCCCGAACTACTCGGATGTCTCAACTTTACCAACTCAATGGTATCTACTTTTAACAATACGTACAAGTGAAACTACTTCAATAAAGACAATAATTATTACGAAACTATAAGGCAACAATGCATACGGCAATTTAGATGTAGGAGGGAAACAAATCGAGACAAGTAGTAAATAAGTGTGGAATCAGGAAGGGGGTGGACATTCTGATACAAGAAATGTTAAATGGCAAGTAGTAATTATGGCATGGAAGTCAAATAAGCATGTAGCAATTAAGGCATGAAGACAAGACATAATATTAATCAATGAAGATAGGGAAAACAAGTAAGGTAACGGTTAAGTCATGGAACAAAGTAATTAATGAAATACGGGAAAACATGGAAACAAGTAAGTTGACGGCGTATATACACCCGTCACCTCGAATATTCGTCGCTACACATGTAATTCACATAGCACATAGCTCAAGGGTTCCTAATTCCGTCAAGTCAAGGTTAGACCCAACACTTACCTCGCTCCGCAAGCAAATCAAAGCTCTACCAGGGCCTTTCCTTTAAAATCCACCTTCGAACCAATCGAATGTAACAAAAATCGATTCAATAACTTCAAATAATGCTAGGGAATTCAATTACAATACATAAAGTTAAGATCTTTATATTTTTTTACAAAAAGTCAACAAAAAACAACTCCGGGCCCGCTTGGTCAAAACCAAAGGTTCGGACCAAAACTCATTTACCCATTCACCCCCGAGCCCGTTTATGTAATTGGTTTCGAAATGGCCCCAATTTGAGGTTTAAATCCGAAATTTGCAAAAAACCCCCAATTCTTCCCAAATCCCTAATTTTCTACCATGAAAGAACAAAGATTAAAGCTAAAAATTAATGGGTAATGATGAAAATAAAAGAAAGTAAGTTAAACTATACTAACCTATGAAAGGGTGATGAAATTTCTCCTCCGAATCGCCTCTAGACCGAGCTCTAATGAAAAGATGGTGAAAAATAAGTGAAATCCCTACTTTGAAATGATTTAAGGACTGGGCATCAGGCCTTCTTCGCGTTCGCAAAGGGCCTGTCGCATTCGCGATGCACAGTGGCCCAAATGGCCTACACGTTCGTGAGTTTCCTCACGCGTTTGCGAAGGCTCCTCCCCCCAAGCCTTCACATTCGCGAGCCAATGCTCGTGTTCGCGTAGAGTAAACCACAAATCTCCCCTTCTCCCCCCCTCCCCCTCTCCCTTCCAAGCCCATAGCTCTACACGTTCGCAAGAAGCTGGTTGCGAAGGGTAAATCCTCCATTACTCCGCATTCGCGAGTAAGATAATCCACCCCAGTCCCAACTACTCTTTCGCGATTGGGGGAGTATCTTCGCGATCGCGAAAAGGACACATCAACTGACAGCAGAAGTCAAAAACTAGAAATTTTCTTAAGTTCAAATGGTTTGTAGCTTATCCGAAACTCATTCGAGGCCTCGGGGCATCAAACCAAACATGCACACAAGTCCAGAAACATCATATGAACTCGCTCGCGTGATCAAAATATCAAAATAACATCTAGAACCACGAATCGGACACCAAAACGAATGAAATTTTTAATGAAGCTTAAGAAGATGCAATTTTTCAACTGGACGTCCGAATCACGTCAAATCAACTCCGTCACCAAATTTTGCAGACAAGCCATAATTACTGAAACGAACCTATTCCAAGTTCCAGAATCAAAATCCGAACCCGGTAGCAACAAAGTCAAACTACGATTAAATTTATGAATTCTTTAAACCTTTAAACTTCTAGTTTTCAACAAATTACGATAAATCAAGTTAGGGAATTCTGAATTGGATTTCGGACATACGCCCGAGTCCCAAATTACGATACGGACCCATCGGCACCGTCAAAATACTGATCCGGGTCCGTTTACACAAAACGTTGATCGTAGTCAACTCAAATGAATTTTAAGGCACGATTTCACATTTTTATCAATTTTTCACATAAAAACCTTCCGGAAGAAGACATAGACTGCACGCAAATTGAGAAAGGCTAAACGGAGCTAATCAATATTTTGAAACACAGAAATGAGAGCTAAAACTGAAAATGACCTATCGATTTATCACACAAATTATGTATATTGTACATGAAAAAATAACTGCATACATACAATAAAATTATACTTTTTCGGAGTTCATTAACTTGAATTATAATATCACTGTAAGGGAATCCATGGTTCTCTTTTTCGGAATTCATGGTTCTCTTTTTCTTTTCTTTTTCTTTTTTTTAAAAAAAAACAAAAAATCAACTTACAAAAACTATTCAAAAACAATGAAATTAACATCAAAAGACTGTCAATATCAGTTGGATAGGGGCGGATTTATGTGTAAAGGATGGGGTGATACGTCACCTTTAAGTTTTGGTCGAGACTATGCAATAGTATGTATATATGTATGTATATATAGAAGGAATGTTGTAAAATATTTTAGATGACACCCTCATTAACAAAATGACCATATGTATCACTGGCAATGCACTGTAATTCCACCCAAGAGGCGTGAGTTTGAATTTAGAGTAGACATTTAATTGGTCGTCTTTTTTGTTTATTATTAGTTCCTATTGACTTTTTCTTTGTTTATTACTCCCTAGTTTATTTTGATATTTCTTCTCTCTTTTTCTTTTCTTTAAACATTAAACATAAAATATAAAATCTTTTTCTTTCAAAAGTCTATTATTTCCCCTTAAACCCTCCCCCC
>MCJB01012563.1:34730-46226 GCA_002018475.1 Nicotiana obtusifolia
CCCCTCCTCCTCCCTTGTTGCGCTTAAAAAAAAATCTAGAAGCATAATTCCGGTAAATCTATTTGCAGAAACCAAAAAAATTATAGAAATTTTTGAATAAATTACTGTTCTAAAAGGATGAAAGTTTATTTTATTGTCAGATTACTCTAAAGTAGGATAATTGTATAAAATATTGAGTGAGTTAATTTTCATAAAAAATAGTAAATTAAAAAATATCTGTAAAGTTGCTGTTTTAATATTTAGAGTGCTTATTAGTATAAGTTTTTGCCTTGAGTATCAAAATATAAATTGATAACGGGCCTTTTTTTCTTATACAAAATGCATAATCCATAATAATTACATATATATTTGTTAGATCAATTTGTCTATAAAAATTTTAAAGACAAATAATCCGAACCGAACTCCAACTAGACTAAATCGATTAACTTTATACCCTATTTAAATAATGTAAGTTATAGCATGATTACGTTAAAAATTTTGTGACACTCAAAACCTCTAAATTCTGAATCTGCCTCTGCGGTTGGATGCTAATTCGATCAATTGATTCAATTGTTTTGTTCGGTTCGACAGTTTGTCAAGATATTGATGTATTGTTATCGTTGAATTATTGGTCAAACAAGAGTCCGTTGCTTTCCTTTTTTCTTATGGTATAACAATTTATCGTTACAATAAAATTTCATGTCGACGATATTTTTAATTTTCTGCAGTACCTTCCCTGCTCGTTCAAATACCAACTTGTTGACACCGATTACGTGTATAATCTTTGCAGCTTAGCTACACAAACCATCTAATGTAATTGAGCAAGGAGCTCATTAATGTTGATTATTCCGTCAATATCCATGACCTCCATAATAAAATCGTCACAATTTGTGACAAATAGTTCAGTCATAAATATTCTGTCATATAACTGTTTTTTTAAAATAATAATAATAATAATAATAATAATTTTTATTTTTATTTTTATTATTATTATTATTATTATTATTATTATTATTTAATTTGGTTTAGCTAGGTCTATTGCATATTGATGGAAGCTGGAAGTGGAAGGGTTGGATAATGAATGTTGATTAGGACAGCCATGAATGTCACGAGATAAGACTGTATTAAGAAAGAATATGATTACTAGAATTTTGTTTTATGTGTTGTTGTGGCCAGTGGGAACACTTAGCTTTGTGGAAGTCATTTTCATTTTTCCAAATCCCAGTTACTAGAGAATTCATGCATAGCATAATACATAACGTGATTCTACAACAACTTATTTTAAGATATTCACAACATTTATATATTTCATATGTTCTAAATAGGCAAACTTTCTCGAGAATATCTGCACTGCTATCTTGACAGCAGTGCACCAGTTGGAAATGTTAGAAGAAAGTATAAACTTTAAATTATAAATATATATGGTCGCAACTCGCTAGTGTGTATGTTTTTTTTTAAACAAGAAATCATTTGGGTGTGGTGAGATTTGAACCTAGTGATGCAAAGACAAATCGAGGTCTTGTAACAGAGTTATTTAATCATTGATATGGTTCTTAGGGACCCGGATATACGGGGCAAGGTAGAGTGGTTTGTGTGGGGAGAATATTGTCGATACGGGAGGTGAAGCTGAGATGGTTTGGACTTGAGAAGAAGATGAGCATAGATGTTGAAAAATTAGTGGTATCTCAAAATGTTATGTCTATTATGGTTTAAAAAATCTTTTTTCATTAAAATATTATTTACATCTACTTATTATTTAGTAAATTATTTTACATTTAATAGAGTCAAACTAGTTGTTAATTAGCCGTTATCTAGTTGTTGGAGCAACGCCTATATAAACATGGTCTTTGGAGAGCTAAAGACACACTTTCTAGTACAACTTTCTGAATCTTCTTCTTCCCCCTATATATTGGGTTTCTTTCTTGAATTTTTTGCTAGTTCTGTTCCAAGTTTAATAACTGAAAGAGCTTGTTGAATCCTGTGGATACACCCAATTTTATATCTCTGTGTGGACAAAATATCCTTAAGGACAATGTCCTTGACATGCCTCAAGCTAAATCATATTCTCTATAATCCAATATTTTTTCCAACAATCTTAAAGATATTTCTTACACCGTTCTTATGGTACCTATGAGTTAGTATTTTGTATGTGAATTTTCTGCTGTATTAGAAGGATACAGTGATTGAATCTCAAATTCAGATGAGAAAAGTTCAATAGTGATTGTGTGATCACCTTTAAATAGATGTTGTGGTATTAAACTTGCCTGAAAATAAGGTTGATTAAGCAACCTCTTAGTGAGTTATACCGACAATAATTGTGATTGCCAAGGCGCAATAACCATTGTAAGAAAATAAATCTGTCAATGAGAAGTGTAGACACATTCTCTTGAGACATACTATGATAAAGCAATTGCTTAGAGAGAAATTTTTATACATATTATGTGTAGTCAAAAGAGGATTTGGCCGATCCTTTGACTTATAAGTGAAACATCAAGGGGTTGAGACTTTTGCTAATTTGAGATGTATCAACAATGATGGTAACTCAACCTATATGATTGGAGATCCCATGAAGTAGGTTCATATGGGTAATAACAAGTCATTAGTTGATCAAATACGCACTATTAAGTTATGTCTCTTCCTATGAGGTGTGTGCGTATAGTGCAAGATGCAAGGAATGTGAGGCTGAGTTATTAAACTCTTAATCCAATCATCCAAAGCCTTTTGTAGGTTGTGTATTGCGCTGCAAAATACACTTGATGGATAGACCTATATGAGTGTGGAGTGAGGCCGCTCCTTGAAATTTATGGCAAAAAATTTCTAGAGCACTCATGAAAATCAGGCGCCCGCATGGCTTATTAGCGCAAAATCACGATAACAGCAAAAATTGTGGGGGTGTGATATGTTGAATAAAATCCCTAGCGTACACAAGAGTTTTTGGCTCACAGAAGTTCTTAACTTCACCAATTATTCTGTAAGTTAAATCTTGTTTTATCTATATTTGGTTCATAGTCTATAAGACACTAGATGAATTTCATTATAACTGAAACCCAGTAAATTATACTCTCTCTCTCTCTCTCTTTATTTATTACCTTTTGAGATATGTGGGGGATTGTTGAAAAGATAGTGGTATCTCAAAATGTTATGTCCATCATGGTTTGGAAAATCTTTTCTCTTTGAAATATTATTAATATCTACTTATTATTTAATAAATTATTTTACATTTAATAGAGTCAAACTAGTCGTTATCTAGTTGTTACCTAGCCGTTAGCTAGCCGTTGGAGCAACACCTATATAAACATGATCTTTGGAGAGCTGAAGACACACTTTCTAATACAACTTTCTGAATCTTCTTCTTCCCCCTATATGTTGTGTTTTTTTCCTGAATTTTCTGCTTATTCTGTTCCCAGTTTAGTAACTGGAATAGCTTGTTGAATTCTCAGGATACGCCTAATTTTATTTATTACTGTGTGAACAAAATATCCTTAAGGACAGTGTCCTTGACACGCCTTAAGCTAAATCTTATTTTTCATGATCCAATATTTTTTCCAACAGATGCCCCAGTGAGGAAGTGCAAAAGGTTAGCAGTGATAGCCGATAGGTCTAAAGAGTGGTAGAGGGAGACCGATGAAAAATTAGGAGAAGTGATTAACAGCATGTCATATCTTCAGCTCACTGAGTACATAACCCCAGATAGGTGAGCATGGAAATCGAGAATTAAGGTAGGAGGTTAATAGCTAGATAGTCGAAATTTTTTACTTTTTCTGCGAGAGAGCATGGTTCTAGTTCAAATCACCTTATCTACTCCCTCTCTTACTTATCAACATCATTATTATTACGTTATTTTTTTAATTTTATCACTACTGTTGTTTCTTTTATTTTAGTTATCTTTTATTTCTGTTGTCAATACTTTTCTTCTCTTTAGTATTCTCATGAAAGTTTTTTTAACTCTTGTATTTTTCAAACATGTTTTGATTATGCTTTTCTTGAGCCGAGGATCTATCGAAAATAACATTTCTATCTCATATAAAGTAAGGATAAGGTCTACATATACCTCACCTTTCCCGTATCATACTTTTATGGGATAATATTAATAATCTTATTGGCCAAGTTTCTCCAACCCTAGAAGCACTTTTTTTTGTCAAAAAAAAGTATTTGTTTTACAAAGTTGAGGTGTTTGGCCAAACTTTTGGAAGAAAAAAAAAATGCTTTTGAGTAGAAGTAGAAGCAGTTTTCGAGAAACAGAAAAAATAGCTTCTCTTCAAAAGTACTTTTTTGAAAAGTATTTTTGAGAAAAATACACTTAGAAACAGTTTTTAAAAGCTTGGCCAAATACTAGTTGTTGCTCAGAAATACTTTTCAAATTAATTAGTCAGACACAAGCTGCTTCTCATCAAAAATACTTTTGAAAAAAAGCACTTTTGAGAAAAAACACTTCTCAAAATAAAAGTTAATTTTTTCAACTTGGCCAAACAACATACAAGTATGTTATTGTTGTTGTTGAAATTATTCTTACCCTTACGAAGTTATTATCTGGTCAAGAAATATCACTAGTACTAAATTACACAAGAACTACTAGAGAGCTTTTAATTGTCAATATATTCGAAACTTAATTTACTCTAAACTCGCTTTAAAAACATTTCGAATTATGCGAGCACAAAAAAAAAAAATAATAATAAAGAAAAAAAAAGAAGAAGAAGACGACCACGACAAAAGCCACAAATTTCAACTTGGATATAGTTAAGTATTTTTTCCCACTTTCAGAGTGGGCTAGTATTTTATAGAAGAAAAACACCATTTTCTATATTGAACGAAAAAAAAAAAGCACAATGTTTCATGCATTTTGGATAGTGTCGCTTCTATTTATAATTAATTCAAGACATAGGACGAGGCCCCATATAGCTATTTTGCAAGGATTATTGTTTAGCCTAAGAGGACTTAAATCCGTCCAACAACTAAATTAAATGAGTATAGCCTAAGTGATTATGAATACAAATCTCAAGGAATACAAAGTAGACTAGATGCTTCTATTCTCTTGGCTTACACATTACTGCATTTATGGTACTTTTTTATTTTTTAAATTAATAGTGCAAAACTTAATATCATATGGCACGTGGGCCTTTTTTACTTTAATGACTTTACGTTGAATATCATATGTATAGCTGTAATTCTTCACTTCTGTTACTTGAATTTTGCTTCTCCTTTGCGCCTTTTGCTGTAGTACTGCATCTCTAGATTTTTATGTGTTGCCTCTCATTTTTTATAGCAGCCATCAGAATTCTTTATATATTATGGTTCATAAAACTTAAACTCAAAATACTGGATTTAACTTATATATATTCATAATGTAAATAATTTTACATTATTAAAGTAAATTAATATGTTAAATAGGTTATTAATCTTATTTTTTAAATTACTAAAATTAGTTATTATAAATTATTATCTCTAATACCTTATAGATGACATGATTGTTACATTATCAAAAATTAGTTATTATAAATTATTATCTCTAATACCTTATAGATGACATGATTGTTACATTATCAATATATAAAAATTAAATTCAATGTCATTTTCTATACTAAAAGAACCTTTTTTTAAAAATAATTTGGGACACCTAATGCCTTAAATTATAGAATGGAGCCTATACAGACATATGTACGACTTGCTTCGTTGGAGTCTTGTGAACTTGTGGTGCATTTGGTACGAGCGTCATTTTCAAATGTAATGGGATTATTTCACATTGCAATAACAACTGGGGGGCACTTGAATGATACTTATAGATGCAATAAGGACTCATTTGGTTTGAGGGATTATATGAAATAATTATGGTATAAAATTTGATATTGCTTTATTCAGTATATGTTTTGTATTGAATCTTGCATATCTAATCTTGTTATTAATTTAATATACCAAGTGATGTATTATTCTGTACCTTTTTTTAATATTAAATAGTCACAATTGATCATTAATGTGCAAAAAAATATACACTGAGTTTGGCATCCCAAACTTTGTACATGATCATTGAGTTGTGACTTTCACTATCCTAACTAAAGGACGGCAAAAACAAAGTTAGCTCAAAGAGGATCATAAATGATGTTAGATGGTTTTGTGTGCTTTATTCTGAAAGTACGTAAGCTCCATTTGTCCTTATTTACTAGGCCCCTTATATTGCTAGGAAGATCAAAGAAAAGGTTGAAAATCTTGTTTCCTTCAATTTTATGGCTCAGAGTTGCTAAATTGTCGGCTGGTCTATTAGCTTCTCTGAAGCAGTTATTGATGTTAGAGTTGTGAACTTCAATTTTCTGGATCTCTTTTACTTGGTTGCTAATATTGCATGGAGGTTTCCACTCCCTTTTGGCACATTTGACCATTAGGAGTGAGTCAGATTCTCCGATGGCCCTTTCTAGACCTCTATCGGCACACCATTTCAAACCAAAGAGTAGTGCTTCAGCTTCTGCATAATTACTTGTGCCTGCTCCTAAAGAGATGGAGTAGGCAGCGATGAAATTTCCTTCTTGGTCTCTAACGATACCTCCCCCTCTACATTGCACAATAGAGCAACTTCCATCATTGTTCAGCTTGATTAATTGAGCTGGTGATATAATCCATTTCACTGGGAAGCTGCTACTCTGTTGAATTGTGCTTCACATGCTATGTATATGCAGCTCCAGCTATCTCCAATATGAACTCTGCTAAAATGTTTCTTTATTATTTGCAAAAGAAAATTAGTGATATTAGAACTGGTTTTATATATTGAGGTTTTAGTTCCTTCAAACTTGTTACACCATCTTGATTTTTCAGAGCTCCCGGCAAATAATAGGAGGAAGATTCTTGGTGATGAATCACGCAATTTGATTGGATGAGTTGTGATTCCACCAACTCAAAAGAGTCATGTTCAGGCTGTTGATATTCCAACCAATACCCTAGGGGCCCGCAAATTTTCTCCAAATATTCCTGGCAAGATCACCTTGACAGAATAAGTGATCAATGTCCACAAGTTCAGTTCGGCTAATAGCAGGGTTACAACAATAACATTGCGGTTTTAGAGTGATTTCAAGCCTAGTCACTCTCTTGTCACTGCAGAGCTTGTAACCAACTGCTCTCCACAAGAGAAAAGACATCTTGAATGGTACCTCCTTTGTCCATAAGTTGTTATAGAAAGGGTTATGGTCGTTCATTTGCCTTATAGAATTCCAGGTAGAGCTTATGGTAAATTTTTCTTAGTTGGAAAGGCTCAAGTTAGCTTTATCATAGCAATTGTTGTCTAACTCAATGTCCAAGGATAAAAAATATGTTTTGGTGTCTTCATTAGGTTGAATTATGAGCATGTTCCAGTTCCAGGTGTTGTGTTGAAGAATTACATTTAGCTAAATGTCAGGCGGGGGACCTCTGAGGGAGTAATCTTGTATAGGGATCCCAAGAGGCACCAATTGTCAAACCAAAAGAAGACATCTCCTTTTCCAATGTTCCAAACAATATTGAGCTCAATTTCTTCTTTGATGTTACAAATGGCTTTCCAGTTCTACGAGTTCTCGTTATTCCAATTGGTATTTATGGGATACTTCAATTCACAATATTTAGCAATCATGAAGGACCCCCAGAGAGAGTTAGTAGTTCTAGGGTTCCACCACTGTTTAGCTCTAAAAGCTTTGCAGGTATTAGTGAGCCTCCTAAAATTAGCACCCCCTTCACTGTCAAGATAACACAAGTTCTTCCATGCAACACAAGTTCTAAAGTTCCTTTGGGTGGATTCACAACATCCCATAGATGTATGTTGACACTCAATTTTGCCTTCATATTTTTATAAATATCATATATACTTTCAAAATATCATTCTGCATCATCACCAATTTACAAGAGTCGTATAAGTACTTTCTGTAATTTTTCATAATTTTTAAGGCTTTAAAATTGATATTTTTTGCATTTAAATTATTCAAATATTTATTAGTTATCCTTTCAAAATATTTTTGTGATGACTTAATCATCCAAATTTATTATTTTACCCGCATATATGTTTCATAACGTTTTTATTTCATTTTTATATAATTACATTTGTATTCTCAAGCTATTTATACAATTTTACAATAATAGCCTATAATCTATACATAACTACATTATTTACATTAATTATGCTAAAATAGCATTTTTATTTTTTCTATAATGTTAAGCTATTATTTTTAACTATTTTACTGCATAAGTAATAGTTTTATTATTTATTAATTACTTTTATAAATTAGTTTTAACAAATTTTGTATATTTAATTTATAGCCCAACATAAGACTAATTTCGGACCAAAATCAGGCCCAAAACAGTTGGTCCATCTCCATTAAACCCTTCAGCAGCCCAAATCAAACAACCTCTTCATTTAACCCGGTCACGACCCATTTTAAACAACCCATCCCAGTCTTTCTTTTATCTCAGCCGTTGATCTCAGAGATCAACGGCCCATATATCCCCTCATCTTTAATTAACACCCAATCCCTAAAGACCCATTCTCCTAAAGCTGTCACCCCTAAATCCTCTCTACTCTCTCTTCTTCTCTGAGAAACCCTAGCCGCTGCTGCTTTGTTCCTCTCTGATTCCAACCTAGAGATGGAATCTGCCTGTGATATACTTACCTTATTAATCTCCTCTCATCATTGGTCGCCCATTTATGGTGTTACTTAGGTACTTGCCTAATTTTGGCAAGTATCACTTCCTAGATCGGACTGGAATGACTCGAATCTTTGATTTTGGGCGTTAATCAGTCTATATACGCTCAACGAAGAGCGATTTGCACTCTTGGATTGATTTTCAGACGATTGAACCCTAATTAGGGTTTAAGACTCTCCATATCCTATACTGATTTTGATTTGCATGTGATATTTTCTTTCCTTATTTGTGCTTAATTGATTTTTTTCCATGTTTGTTCTTTCAATTTTTACCACCATATAAAAACTCCTTCCCCGCTTCCCCTAAGGTCTTAATGATTTCTGCAAGAACAACTACCACTTGACTATTGTTATTATCACTATCACTCTCTCACTCGGTCACTCACTTTATTCTGAAATTTTTGGTTCTTGGCCGGCTGAAAACCAAGGCTACCGGAGTTTGTTCTATCAGGCTTCTCAGTTCGAGCATTGCTCGGGGTTCATCTGAAGCCCTTGTGAACTTTGACGCATTGGGTTCTGCTGCTCTTTTCTATTATCGATTATTGGAGTGCTGCTAAAATAATTCATCTTGTTTACTTGTTCGTTAATCTAACTGGTAAGTACCTATGGCCCTTGCAATTTCATTCTCGTTTCGTTTGAGTCCTGCTTTGTATATCGATGTCCTTGAGGCCTTTGTGAATCAACATGCTATTATCTGCTTTGAAGTTATTCTTGAGGCTCTATACTTCTCTAGTAATTGAACTTGCCTATTTTTTTACCTTGATTCTGTTTTTCTTAATCTTGTTTGCCCTTATGTGTGTGTTTGAATACTTATTGATGTTGTTTATTCTAAGTTTAGCTCTTTTTCTTGTTCTATATTCTTGTGACAAGCCAATTCATGTCTAAAATGTATTTTAATTCCTGTTGAATCGTTCAAGTAGGACTTAATGTTTTCTTAGAGTTAATTTATGATCGAGTTATTAGTCAAACATGTTTCCCCGCTACTTGCAAATTTTAAGTGTGTTCCCTATCCTGCTTAATCTTGTGTTCTTCAATACTGCCTAGGAATTCTAGAATGTGATCCCACTTGTACTAGACTCTCGTGCTAGGAACTTTCATGTAAAAACCCCTATTTCACTTGCTTCTGCCTGAAATTATGCAAGGTTCTTCTATCAAAATCTTATGTCTAAAGTTATTTAAGTTATCTTAGATTATATTCTATTCTGAAACCTTAGTTGGGATTGATTGTTAGCTTGTGATGTTCCACCCTGCCATTTTGAACTTATTCCTGAAACATAGCATCTTATGTATATAACTCCATATGATCTTGTCTATTTGCTCTGGTTTAAACTACTGTTAGTTGCAGTCCTAAGAACTAAGTGTGTGGACTTCAAGTTGTTGATCAATTCTATGTATAGTTTTTTACTCCTATGATTAGGTTTGGCATTGCTGGGTAAGTTAGTTCCCCCTTTCAGACCTGGTATGGGTCTGTGTCTAAGTTCGAGTTATGCAGCTGATACACTCTAATGTCCTGGGGTGTACCTAGATGTGGGTTTGCTATTTTGTATGAAGAATGGGATTACTGAAGACCTCGAAGTTGCCAGGTTATTCTTCATTGGGCCTGTTCCCCCCATTGGGCTTGTACTCACTTTAGTTTGTAATATTTGAGCATGTATTCTTTATGTTGGGCCTGTAATGATTTGTAAACAAATAATTAGGGAGTTAGTGAAATTGAGGGAAACGGATATACTCTGCTCTTGCATAAAGGGGTAGAAAACATGCCTATAAGGTCTAAATATTTTATTTGCTATCTCATTGACATGCTCTATTTCTATACACTGATAGAAAGCATGCTTATAGGAAACCAAGCACTTCACTTGCTCAACATGTTCTATTCCTATGCACTATCAGAAAATATGCCTATAAGAATCTAAGTGCTTCACTTGTTCACATGCTCCATTTCTATACGTTATTAGATAATATGCTTATTGGATTCCAACATCATTGGTTATTCGCTCAATCTGCTCTATTGTCATGTGTTAGATATCATGCCTATAAGATCGCATTAAGTAATAAAGGCCTGCTCTTATTGACATTTATCTAGATACCATGTCTATTAGACCTTAATTGATTAATTAAACTGCCATCGCTGCTGCTCTTATCGCACTGCCCGCCTAAAAAATATGCCTAAAGGGGTAAAGTGTTATAAAACCAATTTCAATTGTCAACTATTAGAAATCCTGCTTGTAGGATATTTTCACCTGCCTAAGGAGCATGTTTATAAAATCAGCACTGGTAATTCGGAATGCTGGGATCGTTTCACTGCCTCATTGCGCAAACAATTAGAGATCATGCCTATAGGACTTGCAATGCTTTTAATCCACCTATGTGTTAGTCTAAAGCTGCAGTACCACTTGTATAATACTAGAAATCAAAATCACACAGAAATCATGCTTATAAGATTTTACGATTCTAATGCGTCTTATTTTAAAAATTGTCTACTCCTGAATCTGCCTGCGTGCAATTTGCTGCTTATGTGTGGAGGTTAACTTGAGCCTTTTCTTGCATTTATGTGTAGTCCTATATGTTTTGAATGTGTGCTAGTTTTATCACTTTTGAGCACCATATAAGAACCACCTAATAGTAGGTCCAAAGCCTCCTGGACCATAGGCATGGGACAGGTAATGCATGCATAGGACACGACCTATAATTGAATTAGAGCGTCTGTAGGTAAACAACTTCAACATAGCAATCGGGTAGCAGGAGATGATAGTATGTACCCGCTGAATAACATGAGCAACCCCTACCTTAAGGGAGTTGCGAAGTTATTATTTATGTTGCACAGGGTGATCCTTTAGGCTAAAAAACATAGGACCCCCCCCCCCCC
>MCJB01012563.1:46246-60839 GCA_002018475.1 Nicotiana obtusifolia
GGCCCCCCCCCCCCCCATATGTTTGTTGTTCGCACTTAGTCATCAAATATAGAATCGTTGTACCTTGTAACCTCGGAAGACTTGTATTGATTATCTATATAGTCTAATTGTTGTCCGATTCTCCTTACACTTGTTCACAATAGAACCTTTAAATTTCATGTCCTCCTTCACTTATATAATCTCTTAGGACAATTGTAATCCAATAATCCACATAGTGTAAACTTCGGTCAGGATCCACAGTTGTGGATCTCGAAGAGTGCCTAACACCTTCTCTTTGAGGTAACTTGAATCCTTACCCAATCTTTGATAGCACAAACTAGTCAAATCAGAGTTATTTGTACATAGGTATCCTAACGCACTTTTAAAATCGTTAGGCGGCGACTCTTCTTTTTTAATACCTATTTAAAAGAGTTGTCACATGTCGAAACCTGCTTTCGCGAGAAAACGGGGCACGAATATGTATAGGGAGAGCCAGAAGAACATGTGTGAGGAGGATGGCTCTTCCCCCAGTGAAGAGGAGTTTGGTATGCCACCCTCTGATTCTACCAATGACCTTGTTCATAATATCTGAATATAATTCAATCTTCTTTCTGCCTGTTGTGAGAGGTCATCCAAGATATTTAATGGGGAACTTTTGGATTTTCATGCTAGTGATAGCCTTCATTTTGTTGATAGTGGTCAAATTGGTGTTGGTGCTCATTGCAAAATAACTCTTGTTCTTATTGATAAGTTTTCCAGAGGTCTTCTCATATTCAGTTAAGGTACTCAATACCAATCTCATGGACCTCTTGTTTCCATTACAGAATAGAATTATGTCATCTATAAAAGAAAGATGGTTAACTTTAGGACAGTTAGTATTCATATAAAAACTTTTGTAACCTGCTCTATGATGAAGATTGTTCATCATTTGAGAAAGAATTCCAGCACTTAAAATAAAGAGTAAAGGAGGGAGATGGTCTTCCTGTCTTAAGCCCCTCTCAGATTGGAAGAAACCATTCTTCTTCCATTAACCAACATAGACTACTAATTATTAGATATGTACTTGTGAATAATCTCAATCCACTACTCACTGAAACCCATCTTCTTTAAAATTTTCCCAAGGAAGATCCACGAGACTCTGTCTTACGCTTTGGTCATATCAAGTTTCAGAACAACATTGCTCCCCCTAATTGGTTGTTGATGTCACTGATGATCTCCTAAGCAAGGAGGATGTTTCTAAGATTGATCTCTCCTTAATGAAGCCAGTTTGGTTCCTGGAGATGACCCTAGGTAATATACTAGAGAGCCTGAAGTTGAGGATTTTAGAAATGATTTTGGAAGAGACATTACAAAAGCTAATTGGCGGGAGGTCTGAAAAACTTTAGGGGGTGCTCAACTTTAGGAATCATGACAATATAGGTATGAGTGTAGAATTTGATAACTGTAGAGCCTATGAATACGGTTTTGATAGCATTATGCGCCAATTAAAGTGTAGAATGGCAGAGTCACCAGAGCTGTCACACCTCCTTTTTCCGGAGGGATAGGGGAGTTTTTCCAATTTAAGTGACATTATTCGAAAAAGGGATTATTTATTTAATTAGAGTCGCCACTTGGAATAATTATTATGGTGTCCCAAGTCACCAGCTTATTTTAAAATCCCAAATCGAGGAAATCGACTCTGTTTAAGTCCGCAAGAACCAGAAGACTGGATAAGGAATTATGTTAACCTGGGAGAAGGTATTAGGCATTCCCAGATTTTGTGATTTTAGCATGGTTGCTTTAATCATACCTGGCTTAATTGATTGTTTAATTACGTATTTTAGAACCTATGTGTGTTTTACCTTTTACCGCTTTTAAATTACTTGTTGTTTGTAATTATCTTGGAAATGTATCACATGTGTGTAAATCCGTTTTATTTGAGGCGCTTAAAATCATATCACGCGTACGTATACACAATTTATCATGCTTTATTAATGTTATGATTATTTGGCCAAGGTCGCACGAACGCGTACCTTGATTTATTTTGGGAATCATAATTATGTCATGCGAACGTATACATAATCACAATAATAAATTTAAAATGCGCCTAAAGCACTCTAACGGTGTTCATTATTCCTCCTAAACTTTGAGATTATTGTAGGGCCAAGAATTTATCAGTTATCCCTAACACCCAAACCCTTTTGCTATTATATTTATTCTACTTTATCAAAACTCATTCTAATCTGGGCTATCAAGGAGATGCTTAATTTTCAAAGCATTTAAGAAATGGTATAAGGAACCAACTGTATAACAGACTTCAAGTATGAGAGAAACAATTAGCACATCTACACAAGATTGCTTTAGTTGGCCAGTCATAGAAAATTTGATCGTTCTCTCTTTTAGCAACTCAACATCAATGGCCCAATGACACTAGAACAGTTGATAAACAACATAGAATCACACTTGAAAGCATGATAACAGAGAAGAGGGGATCCGTCAACAACATTTATCAAGCTATTGTAGTAAGATGAGCTAAGAACAAAAGGGATCTTTTATAGATGTATCTTAGCTTCAATACTTGGCCAACTTTTGTTACTTAATTTTTAAGGCTAAACAAATTTAAGACTTATGGGTTCAACACTCTACCTCTTTTGAGCTTGCAAATATTCCCAGTTTGAACATGGAAGCTTTATGAATGTGAAATTCTTACCATGTCACTATTAAATAACTTGAATAAATTAACTTAGGTTCATTAGAATATTTTGCGTGATAATGGTAATCTGAAAACAAGCAGCGAAGCTTTAACTAATTAACGATTAAGTCATCTTATTCGAACAGAGGAATCACAAGACAAATGAACAAATTAATCATAAACTAACAAGCTAACGAATGCATATGCCATTTCATTATAAGAACAAATTCGAAAGTACAGTTTTAGATGGATACCTGACTGTGCAGGAATTAGCTTGGAAAAACCAAGGAGATGCTAAGTGATGAAAGTTGGAGCTCAGCCGAACAAATAGCCCACATATTCAGCAACATACAATAGCAAACAATAATTTGAGTTTAAATCAACTTTCCAGACTCGAAACAAGCTCTACAGCTCCATTAAACTCTAAAATTCTCCAAACAAAATGTAAAAAATGAATAGAGATTGCACTCAGCTTTATAACCTTGAATTTCAGATGTGAACTCTGTAGTTTCCAGCTATTACTAGAGGCTTAGGCGTGTGTGATTGACTCTGTGTGTGTGTGAGATGCAGGTGAAAGAGTGACGAAGGGGAGGCGGGCAGCTAGGGTTTTGATTTGAGGGAAGGGGTATGTTCTTATAGTGTGGAAGGGGGAATCATTAGGATTTTTCCAAAGGGAGGGTTCCGTCTCTTTAAGGGAATTGGGATAGGGAGTTCTTGGCCATTGGATCGAGTGGAACGGAGGGTGAGGATTGATTGATGGCCAAACGACGTCGTTTGGTTCAATGGGAGCATGGACCGGATTTGAGAGTGGACTGGGGCGGATTTCATGTGGATTGAAAGGTAACTGGGCTGCCTAAACTCATTTGGCCCAATTGTACAGACCCTTTCTTTCCTTTCTTTATTAGACTTTCTGCAAAATTAGCAATTTTAGACTCAAATTTTAATTAAATCCCATTTTTTGTATAGCTAGCCTATTTATCTATTTTACCTAATGATAGACTAATTCCACTAATTAATTAATTAACTAACCTAAGAATACACTTTGATTCTAGGTATTTAACTAATGCATTTAATGATGTAATTAAATCCTAAATTCAATTAAGATCTAAAATGCTATGCGATGAAGAATTGAACATTTTTTATGGTTTTCTATGGTTTTACAACACTTTCAAACATGCATGAACAATGCAAACAAATGCAAAACAAATTGGATAAAAATGAAGAAAAATTTCTACAATTCTATGAAGTAATTAAAGAAAACTATTTTGGTATATTTATTAGGAGTGATTTGCATTAGGGCAAAAATTAAGTGCTCACAGCTGCCCCTCTTTGCTCGGAAACATGAAGAATTTTCCGGCAAAGATAAAGTAAGCAATCATGAATAATATTTTCCCATTTGATACTCCATAGGAAGTATTTTTTTTTAAAAAGTTTGACCGAACCTTGCTTCAGAGATTGCCTACATATCCTTGACTATAAAAAAATCGGGTCAGCATATTTCTGAGAATTATGGTAGCTGGAACTACCTGGAAGCTATAATTCCACTGTTGCTCCTGCTGTTACTGCTTGCTGAACTCCTTATTATATCAAAATCAAAATGGAAAAGAAACTAAACAAGCCTATTAGCTATGAGTTACAAGATTCCTATCCATGAGTCTTCTAAAACTTGATCTTGACTCTTGACTGGTTCTTCATGCAGACTCTGATCTGAATCTTGATGTTTTCTAGTTGCAGGTGCTAGTTCATTCTTCTTCAGCTTTTTCAGATCAAAACGGGAAATACAATGCTTGTGACTTCAGTCATGTCTTGAGCAGTCCACATCTTTTCATCCACTTCTGCATTTGGATTCACTTATCTTCTTTTCTTTTATTTTGTTTATCTTGAATTGAGACTTCTTCTTTTGGTCATCTCAAACCTCGTGCCTCGAGGTAAAACCTGTTGAGACACCCAAAACAAAACAAACGAATAAAAATTTTCTGCCCTAGTTTTCACTAGGAAAATTTCGTGAGTTATTTTTAACAGAACTCTACACTACTTTATTATTGAAAGTAATAAAAGGTCTATATTGGTGTACCGTGGAAAACATCATTTTAGGGAGCGGAGACCCTATGTCTAAAATGAAATCAAACTAGGGAATGGAGACCCTATGTTGGAAAAGAGACTAGGGAGTGGAGACCCTATGTTGAAAAAATGACTAGGGAGTGGAGACCTATGTCCAAAATAACATCAACTAGGGAGTGGAGACCCTATGTTGCAAAAGCGACTAGGGAGTGGAGATCCTATGTCTAAAATTGAATCAACTAGGGAGTGGAGACCCTATGTTGGAAAAGCGACTAGAAAGTGGAGACCCTATGTCTAAAATATCATCAACTAGGGAGTGGAGACCCTATGTTGGAAAAGCGACTAGGGAATGGAAAACCTATGTCTAAAATAAAATCAACTAGGGAGTGGACATCCTATGTGGAAAAGCGATTAGGGAGTGGAGACCCTATGTCTAAAATAAAATCAACTAGGGAATGGAGACCCTATGTTGGTAAAATGACTAGGGAGTGGAGACCCTACCTAAAATATCATCAACTAGAGAGTGGAGACCCTATGTTGGAAAAGCGACTAGGGAGTGAAGACCCTATGTCTAAAATAAAATCAACTAGGGAGTGAAGACCCTATGTTGGAAAAGCGACTAGGGAGTGGAGACCTATGTCTAAAATAAAATTAACTAGGGAATGGAGACTCTATGTTGGAAAAGAGTAGGGAGTGGAGAACCTATGTCTAAAACAAAATCAACTAGGGAGTGGAGACCCTATGTTGGAAAAGAGACTAGGGAGTGGAGACCCTATGTCTAAAATAAAATCAACTAGGGAGTGGAGATTCTATGTTGGAAAACGCAGCTTGGGAGTGGAGACCCTATGCTACCATGATTTTGAACTTTCTTTTCTTTCTGTTTTTTTTTCTTTTAATTTTATTAAGTGAATGAGTAAAATACGGGAAAGATTTTGGAGAAGACTTCCCTTTTGGAGTTTTTGATGCTGTAGAGCTGTTTTTAGCTCCCGCGCGGTTTTTTTTTTCACCTGCTTCTTGCAAGGTTGCTTTTGGATTGCACATGTTTCCTATTTTTCAAACAAAGAAAAATTGTTAGTTTGAAATGGTGGTTGGTTTTCCGGCTTTGAGTGTTTCAGCCACTTGATCTTGGCTCATCTTCATTTGATGATGATTTCAACCTGTCACTAGTTATTTCCTGAATACTACTTGCATTTCTAGCCCCGGAGAGCCTTTGACTTTTCAAACTTTTACGTGACGGTTGGCCACTCGGGACTTAACCTTTTCAACTTTATTTTGCCTTTGTGGCATTTGACTTCTTTCTTCCAATTTTAACTTCAGAGCATCGGGGAACCTTTGGCTTTTCAAACTTTGCCAAGACGGTTAGCCACCTTGGACTTAACCTTTTCAACTTTATTTTTCCCTTGTAGGCACTTTAAATTTGATTTCCTCCTTTCTGGAGTTTTTGATTTCAAAGCATCAGGCATCATGGCCAGTCGGGGTTGACCTGATGCGCCTGCCGAGGAGGGGTGCCTCGTTTTTACATATTAGCATGTATCAAATGAGAGCCCTGTAAATCAGTCTTGCCATCCCTTCTTTGCCTTAGTTTTGGAACAGAGTTAGACTAAAAAGGATTCAAAGAAAAACAAACAATGGAATGGACAATGAATTTAGACAAGAGGTATCTCTTTCGGGGAAAGGAGAGTGACTTATCTGGAGTACATGCAGACTTCAATGAACATGGCATGCCTTTTGGACTGGATGCTTGATTTGTGTAAACCGTCCGACTCTCAGAAATTCATCACAACTTTTGCCTTGAAATCAAGAAACCCTGCCCAGGACTGTGTCAATACAAATGACTGTGAGGATCCTCTTTTCGATCAGTGGCGCCCTTTGTGGGTTTCTCCAGCTGACCTCTCTCATTTCTCTTCTCACCATCGCCTTATAGTGTTCTTTTCCAGTTTTCACTAACAAGACTCTCTCATTTTGGTTTCTTTACTCATCGTCGTCTTATGGTGCCCGTGAAGGTTTTCACCAATAAGACTCTCTAATTTTATTTTTCTCATTTTGGTTGTATCAGATCCAATTGACTGTATCCTCCAATTCTTGAACATTCTCATTGATTGATCGGAAGGACTTGAAAAGGATTTGGGTATAAAGAATTTGGATTGAATTACAACTTTGAAACCTTTCAGGAGAAACCATCCCCGAGTCATTGTAATATCTGCCCCAGTTTCAACTTTTGGTGAGAATATGAATTTTTGTTTTGGCGTGACTGAACCCCAGAGAGAGGCTACATACGTATCCTTTCGAAATCAAGTCGAACATAGTTCAATGACTTGATTTTTTGATTATCTTTTGTTTTTCTTTTTCTTCTGTTTTGTTTTCTTTTCTCTTTCTTTTTCCTTTCCTTTTCCTCTATTTTTTTTTCATTTTTCATTTCATTTTCTTTTGTCTCTATTTTTTTTTGTTTTTTTTATTATCTCTTTTTTTTTTCTTTTTTTTTTTCAATAACACTTTCAAGTTCCAAAGAGAATAATCAAAGAAAAGGTAAGCGGCTCAAAGGGTTTGTAAAGGGTTGATAGTGTTTAGATAGCGAGAATGAAATCCTCCATCATCCTAATCAAATAGCATTAAAGCTTCGTAAAAGGGTCAAACATAATACCTTTTGACCACGTCTGTATTGATAGCTGGCACGGAGCAATTTCCTTAAATATCTCCCAAATACAAAGCTCCCTTTTGGCAGTACTCTTATTACAATGTATGGATCTTTCCAATATGGAGCCAATTTTTCTTTAGTTGTTTCGAGTCTTTGTTTTATTTCCTTAAACTTATCTTCATTGCATTCTGATTCTTGATTCATTATTTCGAAGTCTAACAGCGTTTTAGGATCTGGGCATGAAGTCCGCAAGCATGTCATGTTATTGAAATCTGCATTTAACAGAACTGAAAAAAGAATAAGAGAAGTGACAAAGTAAAGAAGATAGACATGGACGATGAAATATTGCTTTCATTTATTTGAATTTTAAAGATAGAAGGTTTACATAGGAAAGTAAGACAATAAAAGTAAAACATCCGGATTACACCCTAAAATAATCCAGACACAGAAAGGATAGCAAGATTGGCTATCGAGCCTCCCGTCTGATAGGGAACTTTTAGGTTTGGTGACCGTTGTTTGGATTTTCTTCTGCCTCGGCAATGGCTGCAATGTCCTTCAGTGCTGGATCAAATTCCTCATCTTCACAATCATTCCAACTACTGGCCCAGTCTTGTGAGCTGGCAAGGGATTGTTCGTCACATCATGAGCCTCTTCGTCCTGAAGAACTATAGTCTTGACCTCGATGAGGTCTTCCACTGCTCTTTTGAGAGTCCAAAAATCTTCAGTATCATGTCTCGCTGCTCCGGAGTGGTATTCACATCTAGCATCAGCTCGGTGTGAGGGGGACTTGGGGTTCGGCCTGTTCGGGGCCACTGGCTCCAACAGATCTATCTTGACTAACTATTGGAACAAGCTAGAGTTTGATGGGGGGAGGGGGGGCTATCTTGGGCGAGGATTGTATTGGGTAACATTTTGTTGGGGATTATATGGAGCTTGGAAGGGATGGACATTTTTAAGAGGTGGAGCTCGATTTTGTGTATAATGTTGTAGCCGAGTGTAACGTTGTGCATTCATCACCGCATATGGAGGTGGTGCCACGACATAAGCAGCATCTTGATAGGGATAATAGGGTTGTGGGACCATATGAAGCATATATGATTGGTTGAATGCCCTGGGGGTCCACTTCGAGCTCGAAGCCATCATGGCTCCCTCTTCTCTCCAGTTTCTGTTCATCAAACCCCCCGAACCATTCTGAACGGCCTATGATGCGGCCTTAAAACCAGCTTGACTGAAGATTCGGCCCGTTTTCAAACCATTTTCGACCATCTCCCGAATTTTGATAACCTCAGCGAATGGTCTACCCATAGCAGGCATCATGTTCTGGAAGTAATGCGCCTCTTGGTCCTGTAAGAAGACCGTAACCATTTCAGCTTCGTCCATTGGAGGCTTTACCCTTCCGGCTTGCTCGCGCCATTTGACAGCATATTCATGGAAGCTTTCTGTTGTTTTCTTTTTCAAATTGGAAAAAGATTTTATGTGGGGAGCGATGTCCACATTATACTGGAACTGGCAGACAAAATCTTGGGCTAGATCGTCCCACACATGCCAATCGGTAATTCCTTGATCCATATACCATTCAGAAGCGATTCCGGTGAGGCTTTCTCCAAAATAGGCCATTAACAGCTCCACTTTTCCACCAGCGCCCCTCAGCTGGTTACAGTATCATTGCAGGTAAGCGATCGGATCTCTGTGTCCGTCGTACTTTTTAAAGTTTGGCATCTTGAAGCCATCTGGCAAATGGACATGGGGAAACATACACAGGTCGAAGTATGAGACATTCTTTTAGCCGCTCAGCACCCTGCATGTTTTTCAGGCTTTGTTCCAGGCTTTTAAATCTTCCGAGCCATTTCCTCTTACTCGGGATTCTTGACAACCTTTTCGTGCCCAACCGAGAAGTCACATTGCGGAGGTTGAGTAAATGAGTATGGGATCACATATGTTATTTCTGGTTGAAACAATAGACCCTGAAAGGAGAACGTTAAGAGGCTCAACATATGACCGTGATATAGTTGGTTGTATTGTGGTGCAGACTGGTGCTACACAGAATATTAATGGCGGTGCCCTTGAAATCAGTGCCTGGGGGGTGAACCACAAAAGGCATTCCAAGACCGCTAGACGACACTGGAGGGTAACCGCACAGGATGAGTGGGTTGGGCACAAGGATGTTGGTAGCCCCACCTAACCTTGGGATCAACTAAGGGAACCCAAGAATTGCACTCAGCGGTTCCCTACCATTAGACCAAACGTCCCACATTTCTAACATACGGAGATGCAACATCCTATTCTCTTCAGCAGCTGCTGATTCTGGTTGTGAAATAGCCGGTGGTGGGCTATCCTCAGGATCGATAATTGGTAGATAACTTTCGGAGGCCATAGGAACCCTATCTTTGGATCTTGTGAGGTAAGGATGGGAAGCCGGATTACCAATAAAACCAATCACCTGAACATAACCTAGCTAATTTGCACACCCAACAACCTTGTTAGTTTTGAGATATTTAACATATAGGAAATCGCATGTTGGGATGCAATGCATCTAAACAGTTAAACGTTTCTACCATGTGTTTGAACGGTTGTGTGTTTCATCCCAGCCTTTAAATGTCCCTTTTCACTCCGTAACTCTTGTTTTCCATTTCTACCTCTCTTTAATCACTATGATTTTCTCGTTTTGTTTTTGTCGCTCTTTTTATTTTTTGGCACTCTTTTTTTCTCTTTTGTTTTTTTTGTCACTCTTTTATTTTTTTGTCACTCAATTTTTCTCTCTTTCTTTCCTTTTTTCGATTTATTTTCACTCAATTTGTTTATGGCTATGACCGAATCCAATAGGGATTGCCTACGTATCATGACGCCGCATGAATCAGATCATTACGTAGTTTAAGAATACCAGGAACAGAGTAAATAAACTAACTCCCTTTTTTTTTTCTTTGTTTACTTTTTTATAAAACTAGTACAATGAAAACTTTTACAAAAAGAAAATATTTTTTTTTTGAGTTTCATTTTTTTTGGAATTTTTCGGAAGAAAGGCTTTTAAAGAAGAATGAAAATATTTTTTGGGATTTTAATATTTTTGCTATTGAATTTCCAAAAGAACAACTTCTAAAGAAGATAGAAAATATTTTGGATTTTGATTTGAAATTTTTTTTTTTCCGAATGAATGACTTCGGAAAAAAAGAAAAATATTTTTTTGAATTTAAAATTCCCTTTTTTTTGAATTATCTAAGGAAAGACTTCTAAATAAGGAAATAAAGGAAAATATTTTTGGATTATTTTTTAATATCGGGGCCGGAACCGGTGAGGTTCGCCTACGTATCTCACATCTGGTGAGAATCAGACCAGTGTAGTTCGGTCAGTTTTTAACACAACAGGAAAAATGTGACTTTCAAAAAAATTGGCTCAATTTGAAATGACCTTTCTTTTTTTTTTCTTTTTTTTTTTCAAAATTTCAGCAGAGTTTCGAGATTTTTCAAATACCTAGATTTTTCAAAACCGCATAAATTTTCTCTTTCCTACCTCACTCTTGATTTTTTTCTTGATTTTTCTTCTCCTATTCTAGAAGCTGATCAACATGAAAGACAAAACAAACAAATGCATAAATAGCACGTAGGATGCATCAAGATGGTCTTTTATTTTGGGTACACCTGTCTTAGACGGACCCGACCCTTGTGTTGAGTCCCCAAAGCCAAATACACGTGATGCAAACAAACGTTCCTACTAGGGATCCGGCGTGAGGCTATGTTATTCTAGGCTTAAATCCTGGGGGTGTGTTTTAGACCTAGCTTACCCAAGCGGACAGCTCGAGCTGAGATGGGGGCAATGTACAGGGAGCACGAAAGTCTATCCGGCCTAGTTGTTGATCCAGCCTCGTTCTATTTGGTATGACCTTAACAGAAAAGTGGGCCACGCATACGTGTGCACCATAGTTTCAGAAGACTCAGAAGGGAGGCGTAAGAAGACGGTTTATACAGTTCAAATACTATCAAAGCGGTAAATGAGCAGCAATTAGCACATTAGGCCCACAAACACAATAATATTAACAATCAAGAAAGCCTAGTATAGATCACATTACAAGCCCGAATTCTGAACCCTAAACCAGAAGTTCTGGTTCTTATCCCCAGCAAAGTCGCCAAAGCTATCACACCTCCTTTTTCTCGAGGGATAGGGGAGTTTTTCAAATTAAAGTGACATTATTCGAAATAGGATTATTTATTTAATTAGAGTCGCCACTTGGAATAATTATTATGGTATCCCAAATCACCGGTTTATTTTAAAATCCCAATTCGATGAAATTAACTCTGTTTAAGTCCTCGAAAATCAGAAGACCGGGTAAGGAATTCTGTTAACCTAGGAGAAGGCATTAGGCATTCCCAGATTCTGTGGTTTTAGCTCAGTCGCTTTAATCATACATGGCTTAATTGATTGATTAATTACGTATTTTAGAACTTACGTGTATTTTACCTTTTACCGCTTTCGATTATGGCGTTTTATGAATTTATCTTTGAAACGGATCACATGTGCGTGAATTTAGTTTATTTGGCACACTAAAATTATGTCACGCGTATGTATACACAATTAATCACGATTTATTAATTGCTAAGATTGTTTTTCCAAAGTCGCGCGAACGCGTACCTTGATTTATTTTTGGAATCATAATTGTGTCATGCGAACGTGTACATAATCGCGATAATAGGTTATAAGCGTGCCTAAAGCAAACTACGATGTTCAAGAGTTGTTGGTTTCTAAACGTTTGAGGCTAGTGGTGAAAGTGTGTAAATAAGCATGGTAATGTGAGAGAAGTAGCGTCCATTAGACTTTGCTTTAATCATGAATAAATTTAGGTACAGGGGAGTATTTATGAGCTAATTTAGTTATAAATAATAATGGCAAGTTAAATCAGGCCTAAGCTCGTGTATCAACCTACTACAGAAACGAATGGACAGAGCCATTTTTATTAACATAGCGTGGGCTTGGCAGAAACTCGGGCTTGGGCAGCCCACTTCATTGTCATAACTTAGGCTCCAATTTATAAGGTGTTCCAATGTGCGCTTGAATAGTAGCCAGGCCCAAAACTTACAAGGCAATAACTACTGGAAACAAGCAAATCTTCCACAAGAATAAAACTCCGCGTGCGATCAACTTAACAAATGTCAGGAAGAACTATATCTGTACTTAATTACCACAGTTAAGGAATTTCAACAGATTTAAACACTAAATTCATGCTAAATTGCTATACAATAGCGTTCCATGGTTAGAAATAGCTATCAATCAATGGAATTTACACAACTATGTTTACTAAAGACGAACCGAGTTATTACATTTTTGTACTAGGAACTATATTAAACTAGAATTAAGCTATACATAAATGACCACTTTTAAACGGTAGAACTTTAAAATCAGGCCAAGCACTGGTCAGATTTCCAAGCTCATCACCAACTTTTTTGGCATCTTACTTCTTAGGTCACGGACCTACAAGGAACTTCCAGAACTCCACACGTAGGAAATCCATCAATAGCAACTCAAACTTTAACAAACAAAGATCAAAAAACAGAACTGATTTTTTTATGGTTGTACTATTTAAGTTTCCAACATATATAAGCACCAAATATTTCAAACTACACTCAAGTTTGCGGTCGAATCATAAAGGAACATCCAACAAACATACAAACTAAAGATAATGGAGATTTCATGACAATACAATATCCTTATATCAATTACATAACTTAAGGTCAGAACAGGTACTTTAAAATGCAGTAATGGAACTTAGAATGGCCAAATAAAGGCTAGAATGGAAAATAAGCTCAGCAAAACTCAAGAATCAGCAGCGAGTAACAGAAAACAGTAGTACAAAGCCTTAGAATGAACTTTAACTTTAGTTCAAAATTAACTTGAGAAGATCAGAAGTTGATGAAGAAAACCAGAACTTCTGAAATCTATCTAAGTCTAAAAAATGTAAAAATTCTGTGTGTTTTTCTTCTAAAAATGCAGGGATCAGCGTGTATCAAGAAAAAGAGTGTCCATTTTCTGCAGAGAATGAGTTTGTTATATAGAGTGTAGGGGGTCTCCTATATGAGGAAAAAGGGAAGAGGATATAGGAGAATATGTCAGCTGAAATTAAGGGGAGAAGGGGTCTGTTTTTAACATAAATGGACAACTGTCCTATTTTAGTATCTTTTCTTACAACTGTCCTTTTTTCTATTTCTCAACATCTCTTAAATTCTGAAATTACCTCTTTTTACCCCAAATTTTATCCTAATTCCCCATCTTATTTCATTTTAATCCCTTTCGAGAAGCTTCCTACATAGCTACCTAAGATTCTCTAATTCCCTATTTCATTTAGCTCCCTCAAATTCCTGTTAATACCCTTTTTAACCCTTCTCTTTTGCTTTATTTCATTACTTTTCCCCTATTAATTCTAATTTGCCCAGTTGCAAAAGTAATGAGGCCTGGCCCTTTGTTAAAAGGATCACATGTTTAGCTAATAAACATTGCTCAATTCTCTTAATGCCAAACAGGACTCATTTCACAAATACACAAACTTAAAAACTAAAATTGACATCACAAAGCACTGAATAAACTAAACATGAAACAAAATCGAAATGAGGTGAGAAAAATGATTGTTAACAAAACCTATTACCATTTAAAGATAATTATAAATGAATTGATGGAAAATAACTTGCTAACTAACATGCATTTAATTAGAATCAAATTCAAATTAAAAAAAAAAGATAATAACTAATTAATTAACTACTGAAAATCTAAACTAATCCTAGATATGCCACTTAAACAGAACAAAAATGAAAGGGAAGGGAGAATCACCAAATCGAAGCCGAACTCGACCGAAAAGAGCATTAGTAGTTGGGCATCGATGGTCAAACTTTCGTCCAGACTCTGATGGTCATGCGATGAGTAAGAATTACCATTAGTTGATTGCTCTTATCAAGAGCAATCGACTGATGTCGATTTCTAACTCAAACGACCAACTGGAACAAACAAAATAAGAATGGGCGAACTTGGGTTTTATGTGATTTCTAGATCTGAAAATCCACGAGTTCGTTGGAGCTTTTGGGAAAATTGATGGCGGGTTCATGATGAGGGAGTGTTGGGTGACAAATTGCGAGTGTTTGGTGGTGGAGCCGGCGGTGATATTGGGTGTGAGGGTGGCTAGGGTTTGAGAGAGAGTGAGCAAGATGGGGAATGGGGAGTCTCTAGGATTTGGGGGTCAGGCTAGGACATTTTTATGTGGTTTGGGGGGG
>MCJB01012563.1:60867-71303 GCA_002018475.1 Nicotiana obtusifolia
GGGGGGGGGGGGGGTTAAGGAGTTCCGGTCCCTTGGATCTGTGAGGATGGAGGGTGAGGAATAGAAGTGACAAAACGAGGTCGTTTTGATTTAAAGAGGGAGCTGGACCGGATCTAGGCTGATTGGGCGAATTTTGGCAATTGAGCCACTTGAAAATGCTTTGGCCCAGTCGAGCTTAGCAACCCTTTTCTTTCTTTCTTTGTATTTTCAAAATTAACCCATTGATTTCAAACACCCCATTTCAAATTGATTTTGCAAAAATGACCTATTTAACTTAATTGAATCTAAAAATGCAAAACGAAGAAACAGTAATTAATGTGTATTTTTTCTTTATGATTTTCATGTATTAATTATGCAATTAATATGTGGCTAACTCCTAGAAATACAGTTAAAATCTAAAATTCTATGCAATAAAGAGTTTGAACATTTTAATGGTATTTTTCATGATTTTAAGATATTAAATATGCACAAAAATACAACTAAATGCAAACAAACAATTAAAACGGAATTCCTAAAATTCTATAAAATCAAAACAATTAGAAAATTTATTTTTTGTGGAATCTGTAGGAGTGTTTTGGTAGGGTAAAAATTACGTGCTCACAACATCCTCAGAGATAATGTCCCAACATTTGTGGTAGAACATCCCACTAAGTCCATCAGGCCCTGGGGAGCTATTGGCATCAATGGATAATGCAGTGTCAGTAACCTCTTAGAGCGTAGGAATGGCACTGATTCTAATGTTATCATCATCAGTAATACATCTTTCAATACAATCTAGGGCTCTAAAATTAATGGTGCTGGAGTCTTTAGAAAAAAGGTTCTTCTCAAAGTTCACAGCTCCCTTAGCAATAAACTCATAATCTTCAAGCCTTTTACCTTCTTCATCTTAAATCCTTATAATTGTCAACTTTCTTCTTTTCTCTTTGATAGTAGCATGGAAGTAGGTAGTATTGGCATCACCTTCATTGAACTATTTAAATCTAGCTTTTTGGCTCAAAATAGAGTCATGAATCTTTATGTATCTTATAAACTCAGCTTTACTCTTAGATAGTTCACATATATTCTCTGGAGCATTATTGGTCATGCAGTTCTCTTCCAGGTCCCTAATGAGATGTTCCAATATTTTAGGTTCCTCAAAGATATCTCAAAAGGTTTCCCTGGACCAATTACTAAGTGTCTTAGTAAAGTTCTTGATCTTCTGATGCATGATGTATAAGGGATTACCTTGGATGTAAATATGCCAACTGTTCTGCACTATCTGTAGGAATTCAGGGTATTCAGTCCAGAATTAGAAACTTGAAGTACCTGGTACCTTGAGTATCTTTATGAAGTAGTTTCACTAACAGTGGAGCATGATTTGAGCAGGATCTGGATAAGTGTGTGACTGTTGTGCTATTGAGAATATCGAACCAACAAGAATTGTGTACCTCTGTCAAGTCTTTTCCATATAGTGAGGGGCGGATCCTTGTTATCACACCAGGTAACTTTAGCACCTGTAAAACCAGCATCTTGTAGTCCACACTCATTGAGACAGTCTATGAAGTCCAGACTTTCCTCTAGTCTGTGTGGTCTTCCAGCCAATTTTTCCTCTCTATTAGTAATCACATTAAAGTCACCAATTACCCCCTATGGATCTTGGATGCCAGTAGCTAAGTTTCTTAGATCTGACAATAACTCCCTTCTCAATTCTTTAGAGCATTTAACATAAACAATTGTTAAAAGAAAGGAGGGGCAGTTATTGTGTTCAGCTTTAATGTGAACATGCTGTTCTTTGTCTTGAAGGATAGTAATGTTGATGTCATTAGTCTAGAAAAGCCAGGCTTTATTAGAGAAATTAAAGAAGGCATGTTGCGTTCCCAACTTTCTTTTGAATTTCTCAATCTTGCGATTATCCACCATAGGTTCATGTAGGAAGATGAGAGAAAGTTGATATTGAAGTTTCAAAGTCTGGAGTCTATCAAGATATCCTTTATACGCTATACCCCTGATATTCCATGATATTGTATTAATCGTTGAAAGTATTAGGATTGGGGGTGCTTTGATCTGCCACTGAGCAGTCAATAGAGTTGCCTCTAAAAAATCATCCAATATTGTGTTGATTTCTTGGGATAGGTTGTTGATATTAGAGATATTAGTCTGCTCCTTTTCTTGTGAATGGAGCGACTCCTCATAGTGGGATTTTCTGATATCCCCCCTGATAACTTCATCGTCTGATGAAGATTTTTAATATCCTCTTCGATACATGCCATAAACATTTCCTGGTTGAGCTTGTCACCAGATACCATAACAAGCTCTTGCACTTGGCCAACTGGAACATTAATAAGCTCATCCATTGAATCTGGGGTTCAGCCTCAGGATTTTGAGATCCATTTCCCACTTGTTCCTTTAGTATATCCAGATCCTGGGCCTTGTTGGTCAGACTAGTTATCTTCTCCTTGATATAAGAGGTGGTCTGCTTTAGAGGGAAGTTTATGGGGGTCCATAGGGATATAGTCTTGGGAACTTTATCCTCACCCTTAGTAGTTTCCCCTTTAGTGGTACTAACTTTGTCTTTGAATCTCTGTCGTTTGGAGGGCACCCTTTTGCTATTATTGTCATCGTTACTGATCGAGAATTCCTTGTTGCGAGTGCTCTCCATATAAGATAAGGGTTCATTTCTATTCTTCCTGACACTAAGATTATGGTGGTACATTTCGTTCTTGTTCTACTTTCTTTCCTCTGTTTTGTTGTCATGTTCTCTGTCCCATCTAAAGTTCATGCCAAATTGGAATTTAGAGTCTTCCTCAGCTTTACCTTGTACATTGCTCTCCTTATCTGTGTTAGTCTCCATCGTTTGTTCCATTATTTCCTGCTCATCTAGTTGATTGAACATATTGCTATTAAGCTAAAAGTTATTGCCTTGATTTATGACTTCATTTTCCTCACTAGTTTGTGGGTTCTTTGGAGAAGAGTTCCCATTGATGCTATTTTTTCCTTTTCCTTTTCTTTTATCCACTTGTTGCCATCCTTCCTTCATAGTAGATTTGGAAGCATTAGTGCTTTGTTTGTCGCTCATACTTATATCTACTTCCATCTGTTGTGTTCCATGCTTTGTACTGACAGTGCTAGAAATGGCCATATTTGAACTATATATGTTACCTTTGTTGATATGGTTGTTGATTTTTCTCTCAGATTGTTGGTTCCTGTTTTCTTCTTTTACTAGCTCACTATTTTGGGTATCCACATGATCAGTTTTGGAAGCACGTTTACAGACCTCCCTTGTGTGACCTTGGATTTGACAATGGGAGCAAAAGAGGGGACTGTTTCATATTCAAGTTTTTGATTGTATGTCTCCAAAATACCTTCTGGATTCTGAATGGCCACCTGAACTTTAGTGGTCAGAGGTTTCAATAAATCAATCTCAATCCTCATTTTAGTTGTCGTAGGTCTGGTTTTCATCTGAGTAGCTTTATCCATGACAATCGGTGTTCCAATAGGCCCAACAATCCTACAGAGGGCTGCCCACTCATAGTAATGCCATGGAAGATCTGGTAGATTGATCCACATCGGTGCTAATGTCATAACCTTGTTTGGTTTGAAATTAGCAGTCCACCTATGTATTTTCATGGAATGAACTTCGCCAAGTTGTATAAAGGTATATGAAGCTATTAAATTGTAGTCCTTTTCATTCTCAACATCAATGAAGACATGTTTGGCCCCATTTTTCACATGTCCTTTAGCTGGTACAATTCTCGCAGAATCTGCCCTAATTTTGTCACTTTGGGGGCGATTTCGATTGAAGTTGCCTATTAGAGTCCATTTGCAAGTCTTAGCTAGTTGATCATGTTCTTCCTTTGTGAATGTAACTATTGGTTTCCCATTAATGATTTTATGCTTCCTGTGCTGGAGTTTGATTCTGCCTTTATTTGTGGGTTGCGCCTTCAGCCCTAGGGCTCCTCTGTACGTAGCATAATCTTCTAGGTTAAGATTTTGACCCAAATTCACAGCTTGATTGTCAATGTATAGATTATTTGGAAATTTGTGGTAAGGGATAGAAAACTCGTAACATCTGATGGATTTGGGGGCTTGTCGGTGCTCGTTCCTAAAGGAGGAACGTAGACACTTATGTTTGAATTATGAGGGAGATAGCCGTTTCCGGCTAGATGTTACCGTTATCGAAGAGAAAGAATGGGGAGGAGAGAGAATTTTTCCTTGATCGAGAGATGCACCCTATACCTAATATAGCATGGCTTAACACTACTAAAAAAGGGGGGGAAACCGACTGCTAAACTGACCAAAGTTGGTTGGTAATTGGCAAAAATCGACCCGAAAACCGACCGATTCGTGGCAGTCAGTAATTGTATAGTCGGTAGTCAATTATTCCAAAAAAGGAAAAAATGCCGAAAAAAGGGACCAAAATCGGTCCGGTATTTTTAATTATGTAATTAAAAAATGCACCATCTAGGGATCGAACCGGTATATGTACTGTGGCAGGATACTATTCTATCACTAAACCATTGTTGCATTTTGTTTTAAGACTGTCTTTTATTTCATTTATACTTTTATTGTATTTTCGCGTGAAAATAATCGACCGATGTCGGTCAATTTTATTAAAAAATAAAATTACTGACTGAAATTGATTGGTTTTTTAAAATGACTGGCCGAAGTAACCAACCGGTTTTGGTCGGTTGTTTGAATATTAATTTTAATTTATTTTAAATAAAAAACCGACCAACTTTGATCGGTTTCTTGAAAAATAAATTTTGCGTGATGGACAAATAGTTTCTTGTATTTTTGCGTCAAACCGACCAAGTTGATTGATTTTTTTTTAAAAAAATAAAAAATAAAATAACGATTGGTTTTTAGGCTGATTTTTTGACCGGTCGAAGTCGGTCGGTTTTAGCCAAATTTCTGATAGTGTTATAACAATACATGAATTAAATACTAAAAGACAAATTTACACTTCATTTTTTTCTTCTCAAACCCATCATCAACACTCTATATATCTCTTGCTAGTACATAAAATCAAACACCCGATAAAAAAAAAAATTGTATTGTAATTGCTATATTACTAATCTGTACATTTCTAATTTCCTTGTTACAATTTCTGTATAACTTATTTCAGAATCAAATGGCCCTAGAAAATTGCTTTATCTTGTCTGTATTGAAGAGCTTTTATAAAATTTTACGTTAAACTAAATGGATGCCGATAAGAAAATTATTACATTGATAAATTTTTGTTTAGTGACTTATTAAAATATAAATATATCCTTGGTTTTGCTGCATAATTTAAAAAAACCTTCTTCTTTTTTTCAGAACGCCATCACATATATGTGTACAATTTTGAATCAAGGGAAGACCTATTTAGCACTGTGGTAAACAAAATTAAGAACTCTATCTTTTATATGGGATGTAATGTAATGACTTTTCCAGTGCGCTTTAGTTGGCCCCTCTATTTTGTAATTTTGTAAATGGTGGGAGGAGACCTCTTGGTTAAGCACCATCAATGACCGGACCTCTCTCATAATATTCGTATTATAGAAAAAGAAAAGTTTATGACTTACTTTAATATTAATAGGTCAATTGCCGGTTTGATAATTACTTCTCACTAAGTCGACAAAATTCACAACTATGACTTGAACATACCAGAAATGATCATTTTGTTGTTTTCTATAAAAAAAGAAATTTGTTAATAGTGGTGTAGGGGTCCCATACTCACTATTGTGAAAATAATATCATGGAAAAGAAAGCATTTGATATATAATAGTCATTGTAATTCGTTTTACCACTATGCCAATAGGTTTTTTTTCCCCCTTATGTTCAAATTGTAACTGGTTTTTAGCGATCATTTTCTCAATAATTCAGCTTGATTGATTGAGTTATTGAGTAGGGGCGGGGGGGAGACAAAAGCTCAAAAAGGGAATCCAGGTAAGATACACTAAAATTTTAAAAAGATAAGGAAACCAAACAAAAAGCTTTTGATTAATTTCTCCTTAATGGCATAATGGAAGGCTTTGTCTTTTCTAATAACCTTAGCTGGCCGTGGTCTATTGTGGATTAATGATATACTAAGATACTGCAAACGATTGTTTAATGATTTGTGTGGTTGGAGGCCAAGTGTGTCACACTTTAATCCAAGTTAATTGATACATTGTTGGTTCAATTCCTTTTTTTTTTTTTTTTTTTTTTTTCCTTTTTCTGATTCTGAGTTTTCCCTTTACCTTTTCACTTCTGGGTTCAGTAGGGAAAACCAAATGTTCCTTTTTGGGCTTTGGGCCAATAAATGACAGACCCAATTAGTTTATACCCATTTTTCCACCTCTCGTTCTAATCATTTAGTTACTTGTATTAATTACACGTGGTTTCGATTCTGTCATAAATCAATTTGTTAGTTTGATTTAATCAATTGATTAAACAATAACTTTCGCTTTCTAAGCCATAGGCTGCAAATGAACTAGGGACGTCAATAATCTATATATCATAAAAGGAGAGTGCACAATATTAAAGGCATAACCACAAAAAACAAAATGGTATTGTTAAGACAAAATAGATTATTTTTCTAATTAAAAAATAAACTACCTTTCTAATAAAATAAAGTTGGAGTTTTTAAATTATTTTAAAATAAAAAATAAAATTAAAAAATAATACCAATTCATATTGGGGAGTAGTTTCAAGTTGGAGTTTTATAATTGTTTTAAAATAAAAAAGCCAAAATAAAGAAATAAAAAAACTTTCAATTCAAATTTGGGAGTAGTCTCTTCCTAATATGATAGTCTATATCTGTATCAATATCTATCTATATATAAAAAGATAAGTAAAATATTTATATAATGCGATGTGGCATACCATTGATAGATTTTTAAATTTGAATGTGAATGAATTTTAAATTAAAATGAAGTTCCAACTTCTTAACCTCTTATATGGCCCTTCAGTTACACATAAATCAATGTTAGATCTTTTTCTCTGGGATACTTCCCCTTCCACTATGCCTTCTTTCAAGACTTATTTTTGGCAAATGATCTGAGAGGCAGATGAGATGTATAGTTGAAAAATAAACTCTTCGGAGAAAATATTATGATGGATTTGACGATGTTGTTTGCTTTGTTAGAGAAGATCTTTATTTTCATTTAGGGGTAAGAAAAAAAAGGGAATTAAGGGTTCAAACAATAGGTACATTGAAGTAGCAAAGAAATAAATAGAAAATCATCGGAGATGGTTGTGTGAGGAAATGGATAGAAAATGAGGAGATGGTTGTGTGAATAAAATAGAAAAAAGTTAGAGCTTGATAGAAAATTGAAAAAGCAACTGAATTAGATCTACTAATCATGTAGATATTTTGAAGTATTAATCCTTAAAATTTAGAATAAAACATATCACTATTTGAGTTATAATAAAATACGATCTGAAAAAAATTACAATAACATAAAATGCACAATAATATATAAAGAGAAAAAAATAGAGATAGTGTAAGGCTAATCATACTGTAAATTAACTTAAGAAATAAAATAAACTATCAAAATAATACTCAAAAAAATATTAATAATTTCAAATAACAAAATAGTTATGTGCATTGGAATAAAAGTCTAAGATTTATGACATATCTAAATAACTTCTCTGTTTAACCTTTGAACTAATTCAGCACTATCCATTTAGAAAAATTATAAAAATAATATTGTATTATAAAATAAATATTATAAAATAATAATCTTCGTATTATAAAATAAATATTATAAAATAAATATTAATGTGTAAATAATAATTTATTATTATTATAAATAATAATTTCAGTATTATAGATAAACATAACGAAAAAAGTCAAAATATTATAAAATAAATATTAATGTGTAAAGAGGAGAATAGATATTATGTGATTCTATCACCCACTTTAAATTTATTTGATATAAGTAAATAAATAATACTCTAAAATATTATTGATAAATTTATATATCGAAATATTTATGAGAAAGTCATACATAATAAAGGCAAGTTAAATTTCAAGAGTAATACAAAATTACATTCATTTTATTATATTAAACTGGTAATTTATTAATAATTCATATGATAATTTAATAATATCTAGTAATGGATATTACAATTACATAAGCAAGGAACAAAACAAATATGTGGGAAAATATAAAAATATAACACTTCTAATTACAATTATGATAGAGAAAAGTTGTATTTATACACTTAACTAAAATCATAATAAACAAATAGTAAAAAGGAAGAATACTAAAAAAAAAAAAAAATTCAAGCGATAGCTTAAAAATGTATATACTAATTAAATTTCTCGTGCACGAAATTTTAATTAATAAATAGAACTCATAATATCACAATAAAAAATACAAAAATATTAAGATACTATTAGAATATTATACATAAGACAAGCATATTTTTTATATATATATATATATATATATATATATATATATATATATATATATAATACAAATTAATAATTATTAAATATTACTAGGTTTTTTATAAAAATAGTAAAAGGCCTATCTCTTTGTACTTTTGATGAATTCAAAATAATAATTTAGTAAAAGAGTATTACATTATTTAAATTTTCAATAAACTCCAAAATTGTGACGTCCCGGTAAATCGTCTCATGGGTTACTGCTCCGTCTTCCCCAATATCTGTATCATTGTGCCTCGTAATCAGTGTCTTAGGTAAGTTAGTTGAGTAAGTTGCATTCCGAGTGAAATCGGTAAGAAATGAGACACTTAGTCTTTTTCAAGGAGGCTTAAAGTTGTAAAAGTCAACTGTATGTTGACTTGTGAGTTAGAAGGTTCGGATGTGAATTCCGATGATTCGGTTAGCTTCGGGAGAGGATTTATGACTTAGGAGAGTGATCGGAATTAGTTTTGGAGGTTCCTTGTGGAATTAGGCTTGAATTGGTGAAGTAAAATTTTGGCGATTTCCGGTTGATAGGCGAGATTTTGATCCGAGGGTCAGAACGGAATTCTGAAAGTTGTTGTAGCTTCGTTATGTTATTTATGACTTGCGTGCAAAATTTGAAGTCAATCGGACCGATTCGATAGGTTTCGGCATCGAATGTAGAAGTTGGAATTTGTTAAGTTCATTAGGCTTGAATTGGGGTATGATTGTATATTTAGCGTTGTTTGATGTGATTTGAGGCCTCGACTAAGTCCATGTAATATTTTAAGATTTGTTGATATATTTGGTTGAAGTCCCGAGGGCCTCGAATGGATTTTGGATGGTTGATGGAGTTTAACTTTGGCGTTTCAAGAAGAAATCGATGTCATACCTTCAAGAAAAAGTAGTATCATATTATGCAAATGAACTCTAAATTCAGTTTTTTTTGAAGCATTAGATCCGTATCGAAATTTCAGAGCCATAGAAAAAAGAATCGTCCAATTCGGACATCGTATGAGGAAGTTATGCCTACTTTCGTGTCGGAAAAAAGTTCTGCGGACATGTCGAATCTGCGATCGCAGAATGACCGCAGATTCGACATGCGAACCGCATTTTGGTCGTAGAATGAGGCAGAAACTTGGGGGGGAAATGCGACCAAAATGCGAACCGCAAAGGGGAAATACGGTCCGCATTTTTGGCAAACCAGATCGCATTTTTGACCTGAAGAAGGCGTTTTAACCCGAATTTTTGATGCTTTTAAGTAGAACTCAGTGTTCATTTTGCCCTACAAGACCCAATTTCGATACCCACGAGGAAGAACACCTTCAAACAACATAGAATCACCATAAATCAACCTCAAAACCATATTCAAAGGAGATTTTCATGGATAAATTCGTAAAGGAAGAGTTTGTGTCACCTTAAACATACTTGGGGCCATAGAACTCGGATTGAAGCGAACCTTGAAGCAAATATTGGGAGATTTTCAAGAGAAACATCGGGGTAAGTATTCCTAACTAAATTTTTGAGGAATTACCTCAGTTCATCACCGTTTTTAGCAATTTATTTGGTAATTTAAGTTGGAAAAATTGTGGGAAAACCCTAAAGCTTAGACTTGAGGGTTGGAGGTCGATCCGGTGTCGGAATTCGATAAATTTTATATGGTTGAACTCGTATCGGAATGGGTTACCCCATTTTGTGGGTTTTGTACGATTACGAGAAATGGGCTCCACTGGAAATTTTGAGTTAAATTTCGGATTTTAATCCGGAAAATTTGTAAATTCATATGGAATTAGTTTCTAGTATGTGTATTGAGTATATTAAATTATTTGTGACTAGATTTGAAGCCTTCGGATGCAAAGTTTCAAGGCAAAGGTTTATCGGAACCTTGAATTCAGTTGCAAAGCGAGGTAAGTGGTTGTCCTAATCTTAGCTTGAGGGACTAGAAATCCTGTGCTAATTGTTAAATTACTTCTTGTTGAGAACAATGTATAGGTATGGTGACGAGTACCTATACATTGGTGTCGAGCATGACCGTGGGTCATATATTATATATTGATAAGTGTTGTGAAATTATTGT
>MCJB01012563.1:71746-85053 GCA_002018475.1 Nicotiana obtusifolia
CTGCCACGAGATATATTGTAAGTGGGAGCGGGTGGCACGCTTGCCACGGGATGTGATGTATGTGGGAGCGGGTGGCACGCCTGCCACAAGAGGTTACTATAAGTGGGAACGGGTTGCACGCCTGCAACAAGAGGTTACGGGAGGTGACGGTGGCTTGTATTTCATCTCATTGTGTTAAAGGCTAAATTGCAGTTTTCCTTCTTAATCGTTGATGATTCGTTTCGCTTTATTTGTCTGTTATTGCAATGTCTGTTTTCTTTTCCCCGTTTAAATTGTTTATGTATTTCTAGTTTTCTGCTGTAGATACATATATGTTTATAATTAAATAGGTTTATCTGAATTCTGGTCCTAGCCTCGTCACTACCTCGCCGGGGTTAGGCCAAGCACTTAACAGCACATGGGGTCGGTTGTGCTGATACTACACTCTGCACTCTTTTGTGCAGATCCCAGTGCCGCAGGCTTCGGACAGTAGAAAGCTTCCAGCGTTGTGATTATCAGGCGACCCAAGGTAGTACTGCATACGTTCGCAGATCTTGGCGTCCCCTGTCCCTTTTCTTTACCTGTTTCTTCCACGTAGTTCGGAGACAGTATTTTATTATTTCTTCCAGAACCTTGTTTGTAGTAAATCTTAGACAGTCTGTGAAACTGTGACACCAGATCTTGGGTAGTTTGTAAAAGAGATTTTATTTGAAATATTTTATGCATTTCGCTCGTTAAATTGTGTTGTTTATTTATGGTTGGTTTTAGTTGAATTGATTTCGAATGAAAATGTGGTAAATAATTCGGTTGATTGGCTTGCCTAGCTTTCACTAGTAGGCGCCATCACGACTCTCGAGGGTTGAAAATCCGGGTCGTGACAGAGTTGGTATCAGAGCTCTAGGTTACATGGGACTCACAGTTCACAGACAACCTCGGTAGAGTCTGAGGGATCGGTACGGAGACGTCTGTATTTATCCCCAGAGGCTACAGAGTTAGGAAAAACTTCATATTTATTCTTGATATCCTTATCGTGCGTTTTGATTCTATTGAGGCTTATGCCTTTATTTCCTTCCTACTCAATCATATGTGGCGCGAAGCGCTTGTTATCAATTGGGCGTCGAAGAGTTGTAGTGGTATTACAGGCGTGGTGCCAGATGCGTGTTCGGGCAGGCTATTATAGTTGTCTTGTGGAAGGATGTTTCTTATGTTCCAACTTAGTATCCGTATCTTCTATGGTGTTGAGACCGTGCACGAATTTTTACGATGTCTATGCGTTGTTGTCATACAATGTTGGTGAAATGGTAGAGTGCTTATGTATGGAATGCGGCAGTGAATGACTCGAAAGGAGGATTTCTAAGTGTATGATTTAGAGGTTTAGCATTTAAATTCCAGCGAAGGAAAGGCAGTCGAACTATAGATGTCTATGTTTGGTTGATGAAGTAACAAGACTTGATATTTTCAAGCATGATGGGATTTTCAATGTGATGCGGTGTCATCGTTCTTGTTTGGACGTATTATGGTTCATCGGTGATACGGTCTTCTTGGAATTTGCCTTCGGGGCCTGTGTTGTGAAATGGTGCCTGAGGGGTGGTTGCCAGGGATAGCTGTGTGCAGCGGTTCACAATCGATTTAGTATTTCTCAGTTGGATGACTCGAGAAAGATGATCTTCGGAGAGGCTTAGAGTCGGTAACATTTTATTGGTTTGGGTGCTACAGAGATGGATTTCGATTTGATGCAACACGTGAGCAGCAAAGTATGAGGAATGACATGGCAGGAAGTGTTTCGTGGCGGTTGAAGTACTAGCAGGCCAAGTATGAAAAGCAGAGGTTGAAAAGTTGCTTACAGGAGATGGTTTAACCGAAATAAGAGTGACAGATTAACATATGGATTCTGTGGTAGGATAGCCGCGTGCCTTGAGAAAGTGTAGAATGGTTTAGGAATCATGATGGAAGGTGATTTGGCCTACGTATTGTATTTGGAGTGATGGTTGTCGTACGAAGAAAGATCGAATATGGCAGAAAGGAGTTTGTTTGAAAAGAATTGGGGTGTGAAGATCTGATTATCGTTTCAGGTGCAATATGACTTGAGTTCGTAAAGTATTGTTGAACTTGCAGTTGATGTCAATAGGTAAGGAGCAGACTTGTACAGCTGGTGGGCGAGCACGAGCTCAGGAGAATTTGCTGATTTCGGGTTAGTTGTACCCAGTGCAGCGTCGTTAGAAGATGTCAGTAAGGAATTCCATAGGTGGGTTATCTCCTGTGAGCAGGTTAGCGGTGGCGTGATGTCAATGAAGCTTCCGCGAGGTATACTACTTGCTACCCAGCAAGAGGTCGAATGTGTGACCATGACTTGTAATCCAGGATGTTCAAGAAAAGCTTAACAAAGACTTCGACAAGTCTGTCGTGTTAATGGTGTGAGATCATGGTAATTGAGAAGGAGGAATCCTTGTGGGATCTACATTAGGTGACGGTGGCTTAGAGCTAAGTGGGGTAGAGCCCCACCGTTTACAATTAGATCGCGTGGTTGTCTGCTTGTGCGGTTTCTAGTTATCGGTACGTTGGCGGATTATTTATGACTAAGAAAAGAAAAAAAAATTAGGGGTAATTCAGCAAAGAACTGGATGGTTCATGAGCATTGAGACGATGTGGTCTCGCGATTCGGGTCACTCGAGGTAAGTGCGAATTGAGTTCATTATGTCATGAATGGAGCTATTATATTTCTAAGTCAGGTCAAGAGTAAATCGAAAGAAGTTGGGTTGGCTAGTAATGGTCGAATCGGTGTGATGGTGGCAATGATCAGTTCTTTCGGCGTGTGAAGTTCTACATGCAGTATGTGGCTATGCGTGCAGATCCGATAGCCACCATGACTTGATCGATTTGGGAGATATTTGATTCGAATAGCCTTGTTGTGTGGATGGACTCCGGAAGAGTCATGATAGTTTACGCCACAACTTGAGGTTTGTATATTCTGTGGTTATGGGAATCCAGTTGCGTGTTGCCATGGTTCTTCTGAAATGAGTTTAGTGAAAGGGATTCTAGCCAATGAAGTATTCATTCTACTAATGGTTCAGGGGTTATGAGAAATTCTTTTTATCTCGCGTAACGGTATCATGTGTGGATCGGGTTGCATACCGCAACAGTGTTATGTTGAGTACGCTCCTCTATACCTCTTCCTGTGTATTTTGTTTCTCATCCTTTGAGAAGGGTTCGTAACATCTGTTTGACCGTTTATTCGTTATGCGGGCTGGATAACTCTTTTCCAGAGGTTGTTCCTCTTTATGTGTCATGTTCAAATCGTAGCTCGTAGGCGTATTGAGGGCGCCATATGAGAGCTGAGTCGGTATTTAAGGCGGCTTATTGCATGAACAGCTTGCATCGAGTGAGACGAGAATATTAGAGCTGATCTGTGCAATCAGATTTATATAAGGCACATTAAAAGGAAATAATGTTATTCAGTTCAGAATGAGGTAATGGTTCTTGACAGGATGAGAGACTCCATGAATTATTGATTCGGTAGGTAGCTATGAGCTCCTACACGTTTCTTTCGTCGTGGCAGTATTTCGAGATTTGGAATAGAATTTATATGCGTCGTGAGATGTGTTGAGGGCACTAGATTCCTGAAATTTCAGCTATTGTGGTTGGAGGATGCTATTATGGGCAATCGACTTATATGGTGAGTTTGTGACTTTGCACTCCACCATCGTGTTTATCCCTGTTGGGAGATTTTGATGGTCATAGTCGTGTCTATCATTTTGTTTTGTACATTACAGAGGGCTATGAGTCCAAAAGTGACTTTCTGTTACTCACTACAGTGGGTTTTGATGTAATTTCGGGATGATTGATTAAAGCCTTATGAATTATATACCCTACCGGTATGGGAGTTCATTATGTGTCGTGATTTTGATTAAAGGAAATTACTTTTAAAGGAGAAATGGATAGATTTCGGTTGGCACGATGTGCATATTACTTGTGGTTCAGAGTTGAGGACGAGATCCTCGCATTTTCAATATGATGTGAAAAGCTTAAACTGGGCTATGAGCCGCGGTGGAAGTTATATAAGGACGAGATCCTTGTGATGAAAAATTATGTGTTTTAAATTCTCCCTGTGTGGAATTAAATTGGTACTATAGTACTTATGGGGAGCCATGCCTGTTAGGCTTATGTGATAATTCTTCTATGTATTTCTGCGCACATTTAGCCATATTCGTGTTGTAAGTATTGAGTTTTAACCTACAAGGTGAGTGCCTAGTTGGCGTTGAAGGTGACTCGTAGATTCGAGTAAATGATTATGAGGTCTTCATGCCTCGCGTTGCTGGCAGCGTTGTGAAAATTTGAAACCAGGTTTCGATTAATATGAAGTTAACTGATGATGCTGCAATCAAATATGAACAGCTATTATGACCAGAGACGTGGTTATGGGCATACATATGATAGGCGTGTAAGCACGAGTTGCTACAGTCGGTTGAGACTAATACGCTGTGTTGAATTAATTGTGTTGGCTTGAAGTTTAAAAATGTGGATAAAAGAAATAATCTTCACTTGAGAAGGCATTGTCGGATCCATGTTAAATTTACGGTGAAGTAAAATCGGCCGCAAGTGTGTGTAATAACACGCTTAGAAATTTAATTTCCTCGGAATAGTCCTTAGCACGTTCGAGGACGAACGTTTGTTTAAGTGGGGGAGAATGTGACGTCCCGGTAAATCGTCTCATGGGTTACTGCTCCGTCTTCCCCAATTTTGTATCATTGTGCCTCGTTATCAGTGTCTTAGGTAATTTAGTTGAGTAAGTTGCATTCGGAGTGAAATCGGTAAGAAATGAGACACTTAGTCTTTTTCAAGGAGGCTTAAAGTTGTAAAAGTCAACTGTATGTTGACTTGTGAGTTAGAAGGTTCGGATGTGAATTCCGATGATTCGGTTAGCTTCGGGAGAGGATTTATGACTTAGGAGAGTGATCGAAATTAGTTTTGGAGGTTCCTTGTGGAATTAGGCTTGAATTGGTGAAGTAGAATTTTGGCGATTTCCGGTTGATAGGCGAGATTTTGATCCGAGGGTCAGAACGGAATTCTGAAAGTTGTTGTAGCTTCGTTATGTTATTTATGACTTGTGTGCAAAATTTGAGGTCAATCGGACCCGATTCGATAGGTTTCGGCATCGAATGAGAAGTTGGAATTTGTTAAGTTCATTAGGTTTGAATTGGGGTATGATTGTATATTTAGTATTGTTTGATGTGATTTGAGGCCTCGACTAAGTCCATGTGATGTTTTAAGATTTGTTGATATATTTGGTTGAAGTCCCGAGGGCCTCGAATGGATTTTGGATGGTTGATGGAGTTTAACTTTGGCGTTTCAAGAAGAAATCGATGTCGTACCTTCAAGAAAAAGTGGTATCATATTAAATAAATGAACTCAAATTCAGTTTTGTTTAAAGTATTAGATCCATATCGAAATTTCGGAGCCATAGCAAAAAGAATCGTCCAATTCGGACATTGTATGAGGAAGTTATGCCTATTTTCGTGTCGGGGAAAAGTTCTGCGGACATGTCGAATCTGCGATCGCAGAATGACCGCAGATTCGACATGCGAACCGCATTTTGGTCGCAGAATGAGGCAGAAACTTGGGGGGGAAATGCGACCAAAATGCGAACCGCAAAGGGGAAATGCGGTCCGCATTTTTGGCAAACCAGATCGCATTTTTGACCTGAAGAAGGCGTTTTAACCCGAATTTTTGATGCTTTTAAGTAGAACTCAGTGTTCATTTTGCCCTACAAGACCCAATTTCGATACCCACGAGGAAGAACACCTTCAAACAACATAGAATCACCATAAATCAACCTCAAAACCATATTCAGAGGAGATTTTCATGGATAAATTCGTAAAGGAAGGGTTTGTGTCACCTTAAACATACTTGGGGCCATAGAATTCGGATTGAAGCGAACCTTGAAGCAAATATTGGGAGATTTTCAAGAGAAACATCGGGGTAAGTATTCCTAACTAAATTTTTGAGGAATTACCTCAGTTCATCACCGTTTTTTGCAATTTATTAGGTAATTTAAGTTGGAAAAATTGTGGGAAAACCCTAAAGCTTAGACTTGAGGGTTGGAGGTCGATCCGGTGTCGGAATTCGACAAATTTTATATGGTTGAACTCGTATCAGAATGGGTTACCCCATTTTGTGGGTTTTTTACGATTACGAGAAATGGACCCCACTGGCAATTTTGAGTTAAATTTCAGATTTTAATCCGGAAAATTTGTAAATTCATATGGAATTAGTTTCTACTATGTGTATTGAGTGTATTAAATTATTTGTGACTAGATTTGAAGCCTTCGGACGCAAAGTTTCAAGGCAAAGGTTTATCGGAACCTTGAATTCAGTTGCAAAGCAAGGTAAGTGGTTGTCCTAATCTTAGCTTGAGGGACTAGAAATCCTGTGCTAATTGTTAAATTACTTCTTGTTGAGAACAATGTATAGGTATGGTGACGAGTACCTATACATTGGTGTCGAGCATGACCGTGAGTCATATATTGATAAGTGTTGTGCAATTATTGTTCTAATTGCTAAATATTATCTGTGATTGTTGTTGTAATATAAGTGGGAGCGGGTGGCACGTCTGTCACAAGATATCGTGAAATGAGGGCGGGTGGTACGCCTACCACATGAATTTATCATTATAATTTTTCCTCGTGATTACAGGTTGATGTATCTTTTATTCGGCATAATTTAGATTGTTAGATGGACTAGTTGAATAAGGAAGTGTTAGAAGTCAAAAAGGGGTCTAGTGTCTAAGTCATGGGTAGTGTCTTAGGAGTTCATTAGGAGTTTAAGGGATTCGCTGTCACAATAGTAGCGTCGTGTCTAGGTTTAATGAAATGATAATTGGGTTAGGAGGTTAATTGTAGAACTTCGACTGTAATTAAGTACTAAAATTGATTGAGCTAAATAGGAGTAGAATATGGTTTGGTTATAGCTGATTTCCCCCTGGCCAGGATGATTGTTTGATGTTGTTTATTCCCTAATTGGGGAGTTGTTATGTTGCCTTGTTCCCTTGCCGGGACTTCTTGTGATTGTTGTGGTATCGTAAATGGGAGCGGGTGGTACGCCTGCCACAGGATATATTGTAAGTGGGAGCGGGTGGCACGCCTGCCACGAGATATTATGAAAGTGGGAGCGGGTGGCACGCCTGCCACGAGATGTGATGTATGTGGGAGCGGGTGACACGCCTGCCACAAGAGGTTACTATAAGTGGGAACGGGTTGCACGCCTGCAACAAGAGGTTACGGGAGGTGAAGGTGGCTTGTATTTCATCTCATTGTGTTAAAGGCTAAATTGCAGTTTTCCTTCTTAATCGTTGATGATTCGTTTCGCTTTATTTGTCTGTTATTGAAATGTATGTTTTCTTTTCCCCGTTTAAATTGTTTATGTATTTCTAGTTTTCTGCTGTAGATACATATATGTTTCTAATTAGACAGGTTTATCTGAAGTCTGGTCCTAGCCTCGTCACTACCTCGCCGGGGTTAGGCCAGGCACTTACCAGCACATGGGATCGGTTGTGCTGATACTACACTCTACACTCTTTTGTGCAGATCCCAGTGCCGCAGGCTTCGGACAGTAGAAAGCATCCAGCGTTGTGATTATCAGGCGACCCAAGGTAGTACTGCATACGTTCGCAGATCTTGGCGTCCCCTGTCCCTTTTCTTTACCTGTTTCTTCCACGTAGTTCGGAGACAGTATTTTATTATTTCTTCCAGAACCTTGTTTGTAGTAAATCTTAGACAGTCTGTGAAACTGTGATACCAGATCTTGGGTAGTTTGTAAAAGAGATTTTATTTGAAATATTCTATGCATTTCGCTCGTTAAATTGTGTTGTTTATTTATGGTTGGTTTTAGTTGAATTGATTTCGAATGAAAACGTGGTAAATAATTCGGTTGATTGGCTTGCCTAGCTTTCACTAGTAGGCGCCATCACGACTCCCGAGGGTGGGAAATCCGGGTCATGACAAAAATTGAGAAAACTAATCAAATATTACAGTCATTGAATATACGAAAAAAGGGGGATAAATATAATTTTTTGATATTTATAATTTGAATTAATTAAAATTAAAATGTAAATAAATAACACTCAACAAAAATACCAATAAATTTAGACAATTGAAGAATTGTGAACAGTAGTATCGAAATTACTATTGTTCAAAATTCACATTAGTAAATGTATAGTACTAAGTATTTGCTAATTCAATAATAAAAATAAAGAATTTTTTTTTTATTTGATTACTATATGTAGGGGTATTCATGGTTCAGTTTGGGTCGGTTTTTCTCTAAAAATAAACCAAACCAAGTAAGTCGGGTTTTTAAATATTGGAACCAATTAGAAATCAATTATTTTGACATGAAATAACTTCTTGTACTTAGCAAAAGAAAACTACCAATCAAACTAGAATGTAAAGGCAAAGAATTAGATTAATATAATAGCAAAGAACTAGACTAAAAATACAAATGACTAAGATAGACCATAAAATTTTAGAAACTTTATATAAAATACACACACACACACACACATATATATATATATATATATATATATTATGTGTGTGTTTAATAAATTTAAAAAGTTATTTTTATAGTCGGTTTGGTTCGTTTTTTTTGGTTATTTTTTTATTAAAACCAAAACCAAACCAAATTTGATTGGTTTTGAAAATTCAAAATCAAAAACAAACCAAACCTAAAAAGTCGGTTTGGTTCGATGTTTCGGGTTTTTATGAGCACCCCTAACTATAGGATGTGTATCCTTTAATTTTGTATAGATTTTGTTAAATAATAAAATACAACTAATATTTATTAATATAATATATTAAATCATAATTTTATAAGATTAATATTCTGTCAAATTATCTGTATCACGCTGGTTCTAATACGAGTCTAATTAATAACATTTACATTTGTACCATGTCTCTTGTTTACCATCATTTTCTAAGTTCAATAATTCAATTGAGGAATCACATTATTCAAATTGATCGACCATTATAGCTTATGAGGGTCTACTGAATCGACTTGTAATATAGTTTTGAACATTCATTTAGTAAATCGAAAATTGTAGATTTAAAAAGTAAACCAAATATTATAGTTACTGGCTTACCGCTAATCTTAAGATTAAAAAAATAATAAAGAAGTAATAGCAGTTGTTAAAAAAGAAAAGTAGTAGCAGTTGTTGATCCGCCCAACTCATGATTTTAAAATTTCATGACTGAATAGGTTTTATTGATCGATCCTTTTATCTGAATTAATTTACTACTCCTGTGAAGTTCACGGAAGTTACTGAATATTAGTCTAATTTAGGATGTTAATCAATTTGAAGAATAAAAAAAGAATTTAAATCAGTATTTTGAAAATGTTATCAAAATATGTAAAGACTATCTTATAATTTATGTTGATTTCATTATTCTGACGACCACATCCTTCATTTTCAAGCTTTACTTTTATTGCGGAGAATTTTACCTACAAATCTCCTCACTCTATATTCTGAATTAGGGGCTTTGAAATGAATTATTTACACAGGAATACCTTGTTATCTAGCTTTTAAGCAAATTCTATTTGTTTTTTTACGGCTTTCCATAGTAGGCTTTATTTCCCAACTGCAGTAAAAATAGCAATTAACGTTATAAGTCGTTGGATGATACTAAATTATATAATTATGATAGTGTAAAAGGTTACAATTAAACCAAAATACAAAAAAGAAGAAGATAGTACTTCCTAGTTATCAGCAATCTTAATATTAAGAAATTGTTTTGTAATTAATAAGAAAAACTAAAGTAGTATTTTGATTCGCGAAACGCAGTTCAAACTTAAACTGATCTTCAAGTTTGTAATTTCCATTTCCACAATCCTATACATGTATTTACAGTCTTAGCCCTCTCAAACACTGGACAATACTAACAAATCTAAGGGTATAAATGTCATATCACTAACGTTGTTTCTACGGCACGTATCCCTATCCGCTAATTCCCCAATTGGCCCTCTCTCTTTATCTCTTTTGCCGATTTGAGAAAAATTACAGTTTCAACATTAGGGTTTTCCAATTGCCCTCGAAATTCATCAAATTTACGCCCTTACACTGTTCCTCTCGTTCTTCATCTTCTCTCTGCATCTTCTGGGTAGCAACTTATATAATTTACATATCTATATTATTGTAGCTCAGCTATTACTTATGGCCATTTTTGGGTCCTAATTAGATCTCTTCAACAACTGAATAATTGCAGCAGCATATTTCAGGTAAAGATAAAACCCCTTTTAGTTTTCTTGGGTTTTTAATTTGTGCTTGTTGTGTTACTCTGTATTTGAATGAAGCAGAATGCATATTAAAGGTTTTATTTCTGTGTATGTGATATTCTTCGAGTTTGATCCTATGTTGATGACCAATCAACATTGTTTAAACTCATGATGAACTGTCACTTTGGGGCTAATTTTAGCTTTCTTAAGCTACATTCTGTTATTTTTTCGATGGCTATGTAGTTGTAGAAATGTGTACTTTTGCAGAGATGACTAGGGTACATGCGAGTATTAGTATTTGAATTGATGTTACTAGGTGATTTCTTCCCATGTGCCTAAAACTTTGTTGGTAGAGTTACTCGGTATCTATGCTAGTGGGAGGTACTAGGTACCCAGTGGAATAGTCGAGGTGTGCTCAAGCTGGCTTAACCACCACCGTCATTACAAAAAAAAGAATTTGAATTGATTTTTGCTTGTTGTGTTTTCTTGTTATTGAATTTTTGAGTGATAAGCAATTGATCATTTTTCGTGTGTCAATTGGTAGATATTTGAAATTGGATTTCCAGTAGCACATTTGGAAAATTTGGCAACTTCAAAGACAAATGAGTGATTATAGTTGAGGGGTTTAGCAACGAGATTGAAGCTATTTCGATGTGTGTAGAGTTATGGGGGATCATGTAATGGAATCAGCACGCGAGATAGTAGGATTGGGACCTGATTCAAATGGTCAGCAGTTTACAGCAGTATCCGGTTCGAATGGGGAGTTGATTGACCAACCTTTAGCAATTGGGCAAGAGTTCCCGGATGTTGATGCTTGTAGAAGGACTTTGAAAGAGATAGCTATAGCATTGCATTTTGAAATTCGAATAGTGAAATCAGATAGGAGTAGATTCATAGCTAAGTGCTCCAAAGAAGGTTGTCCATGGCGTGTTCATGTGGCAAAATGTCCTGGAGTTCCTACATTTACGATTAGGACCCTTCACGGTGAGCATACATGTGAGGGGGTTCAGAGCCTTCACCATCAGCAAGCATCAGTGGGTTGGGTTGCGAGATCAGTGGAATCACGGGTGAGGGATAACCCTCAGTATAAACCAAAGGAGATTTTGCAGGATATTCGAAGTCAGCATGGGGTTGCTGTGTCTTATATGCAAGCATGGCGAGGAAAGGAGCGCAGCATGGCTGCCCTACATGGAACCTTTGAAGAAGGTTACCAGCTTCTTCCTGCATATTGTGAGCAGATAAGGAAGACTAATCCAGGGAGCGTTGCATCAGTTGCCACAGGACAGGAAAATTGTTTCCAGCGATTGTTTGTCTCATATCGTGCAGCAATTTATGGATTTTTAAATGCTTGCCGGCCACTTTTGGAACTTGATAGAGTGCATTTAAAAGGAAAGTACCTGGGTATGTTATTTTGTGCTGCAGCCGTTGATGCTAATGATACGTTGTTTCCTTTGGCTATAGCTGTTGTCGATGTGGAAAGTGATGAGAACTGGATGTGGTTTATGTCTGAGCTCCGCAAACTTTTGGGTGTAAATACGGACAGTATGCCCAGACTTACTATACTGTCTGAGAGATCAGCGGGTATGGTTGAGGCAGTCGAGACTCATTTTCCAAATGCATTTCATGGTTTTTGCCTACGCTATATCAGTGAGAACTTTCGAGATACTTTTAAGAACTCAAAGTTAGTGAATATATTTTGGAATGCAGTATATGCACTTACTGCAGCTGAATTTGAGAGCAAAGTCTCCGGGATGGTTGAGGTTTCACAAGATGTCCTACAATGGTTTCACCATTTCAATCCACAGCACTGGGCTGTCGCATATTTTGAAGGATTACGATATGGTCATTTTTCTTTGGGGATAACGGAAGTGTTGTATAACTGGGCACTGGAGTGTCACGAGCTTCCTATTGTGCAGATGATGGAGCATATCCGCCAACAGATGATATCATGGTCTGACGATCGCCGTAACATGGGCATGAGGTTGGCCTCAATACTCGTTCCATCTGCTGAAAAGAGGATTTCAGAAGCAATTGCTGATGCTCGCTGCTATAAAGTTCTACGAGCAAATGAAATTGAATTTGAGATCGTATCGACTGAGAGGACAAATATTGTGGACATACGAAGTCGTGTGTGCTCATGTCGCCGTTGGCAACTCTATGGTGTGCCGTGTGCACATGCTGCTGCTGCACTTATTTCTTGTGGACAGAATGCCCAGTTATTTGCTGAGCCTTGTTTCACAGTCCACAGTTATCGTGAAACCTACTCACAGATGATATATCCAATTCCTGATAGGAGTCTTTGGAAAGAGACTGGTGAGGGTACAGAAGGTGGAGGAGCAAAAGTTGATATTCTAATTCGGCCACCAAAAACCCGACGACCACCTGGCCGGCCCAAAAAGAAGGTTCTTCGGATAGAAAGTTTAAAGCGTCCAAAGAGAGTAGTTCAATGTGGTCGCTGCCATATGTTGGGACATTCTCAGAAAAAATGTTCTTTGCCTGGTTAATCCTTGGTTAGTTGTCAGTTCTTTTTGCTCATTCAGAAATTTTCATAGAAGAGTTTTATGCTGTATGTATTTAGTAACGGCTTAGCACTGAGATTTTTACTTGGTCTCTACCTTATCAGTTCACTAGTTGTCCTTGAATATATCTCAGGAACGTGTTGTGTACCTTGTATTGTATAACTGTACAACTAGTTGAGTTTCCATGGAATTGTACCAATGAAAGCCTTTTTCATGTGGTGGTTTCTCTTTATCTAAGCTTGGGTTTCGGATACCCGATGCTTAAAGGAAAAAAAGAAGAAGAGAGTTCAGTGGTCGCTGGTGCTGAGTTTCTTAAGAGCTTCTTCATTGGCCATAGTCTGTTTCAATGTCTGTATGATAACATATGGCCTATCTTATATGATAGGATTTTTACAGCGACTTCCCTGTCAGTTTCTGATAGTGAATTTGATGGAGTTTGGTATTGATCCCAAGAGAAAAGGCGAGGCTAGTTTCTGGACCTTGCCACTTGAGAAAGCATGAGCAACTCGATGAAACATAGATTATACAGAAGCTTCGTGGCCTCTATTT
>MCJB01012563.1:94165-122690 GCA_002018475.1 Nicotiana obtusifolia
AAAAAAAAAAAAAAGAGAAAAAAAACCGCATAGATTGCGTTTACGGCCCAAAGCCTTGCATTACTTGTACAAGTGTACCCTGTTACTATGTATTCATTCAATCAGTGAAACATGTATAACAGCAACATTCACGTTGTAAAACTTATTCTGAAGCTACAATGATATATAAGGAGGTAAAAACATAAGGTAGAAAAGACTGACATGTTCTTTAGAAAATCTAGTGAGAGAAACCACAAGCTAGATTAAAACAGACAAGAGGATGAACTGAACACACTATGCATGCCAGGTTAAAATTAATACAACCCAGGGTAATGTACAAGTCTAAACATAAAAGAAAACTGTGAAACGGCACAATGATAAATTTCGAAGATGAAATCAGAATATGAAACCGGGATTCATGACATGCTGTGGACTAAAATTTTACTATGTAACGACACACTCCCTATAATCTAAAGCCTGAGTGGCATTCTCAGTTTGCTATCTTTCCAGGATTCTAGTTATCACAGGCATTAATCTCTCAGTAATAGAATCTAGCAACGAACAGTTTTTCCCACAGTATAGTTGCTTACATCTTATCGCTGACATCTTCCAGCAGGTTCATCAATTTCTTGGCTAATTGCTGCCTCCGATATTCAGGAGCCACAGTTACTGCAGTGACATGGCCATGCCAAGATTCACCTTGCCCTTCAACTTTTCCCATGACTGCACGTATAAACTAGACATTAATTACTTTATTAAAAGAAAACTAGACATTAGTTAATCATTATCCAAAAAACAAAAAACTAGACATTAGATAAAGAAACACATGTTCCTTGTGAGTCATTTAGGAAACACAGAAGACAAACTCGTGTTTTGGTTTACTAGAACCACAATGTACCAGACAGTAGCCAAACTAAGAAGAAACTACATGATTAACATCTAGCCGCTCCGTCACAAATGTTTCAGTCTATAACATTTTAAAAGACATCAGTGACAACTTGTAAATGAGACCCTTTTTTTTAAATGGTACCTATTGTAAATGAATCCTTTTCACCAAATGAAGTCGAAAGGAATGGTTACTTGCATCTGTTTTAAACCTAGGATCTTTTACTGGAAATTTTGCGAGGAAAAGCAAAATAATGTTATGTGTCTACGGGGCTAGAATTTTAAAATCCACCTAAAGCAGCACAAGTAATCTACTTTCTGATTTGAGCAACCAGTGTTGTCAAAGGCTCATTTAACGCGCGCTTAAGCCCTAAAACTCAAAAAAGCTCAGGGAGGGCGCTTCGCATCACTTAAGTTGCGATTCAGTGTAGGCAAGGTACCAAGATGTGCCCCTTATTACCCATGAGTTCTATCTTGAATGGAACAACGATAGACTACAAATATAATCGGCAAATAAGTGTATTAGCTGTTAAGGAAAACAATATGAATGAATTTATAACTTTTCTCTTGAATTACATATATATTTTTATTTTTTTCTTGCATTGCGCCTTTTTAAACTAAAACCCCCACTTAAATTTTGCTTTGTGCTTAAAGCCTCAATTGTTCTAGAGTGCTTCTTAGAGCTTTTCGCCTTTGACAACATTGAGAACTGCCAATGCTCAGATCAGTAATCCTTACTACTAATTTTAGAAAGATATAGCATTAACGAAAAGGAAGCTTTGCTAATCTAACCCTTCTTACTTTCTGAATGACACCATCTTGGAAAGTCCTAAGCTGACATATAATAATCAGTCAAGTACAAGGCATCTAACAACTTCAGGACTAGAGAATATGGTAGACACCATCTCCTCCGACCCAAGTGACTAGCTTTCACAATTACACACTATAAAATTTAAATATAGAGAAGAAAAGTTATGCAAATTTAAATTGCACCAGAATGTTACAGAACCATCTAAAGATGAGTTAAGTACGCACTTAGGGGTCGTTTCGTTGGTGGGATATGGGATAACAATCCCAGATAATATGTGGGATTATTTTATCCCGCGTTTGGTTATGTGTATTAATTAGTCCCAGGCACCATTTTATACTAAAATGGTAGAATTAACTATCCCATATAAAAGGCACTTTAGCTAATCCCATGGTATATTCCATCCTATTGGATATCCTTGTCTATTCCATCTTGGTAACCAAATGACCCCTTAAGTCATTGTTGAAGTAGAACGGTTTTCAATAAATAAATAAAAAAGATTGAGTCCATTGTCTAATCATGAACTTATTTTTTCTTTCCTTGATAAGGGTGGTGTTTAGATAGCTTGCGCACACCTCAATTATTACATAGTATACCAATTACCTCCCACCAATATAAACACCGGGTAATTCTGCTCATCAAGGCCTAGACAAAAAAAAGGGTAGCTCAGTACACAAAGCATCTCGTACTAACGCAAGGTCTGAGGAAGGGCCGCAAGGCCGTCTACCTAGATGCAATCATCACGCTGATCCCATGTCTCGAACCAGTGACCTATAGGCCACACGAAGACAACTTCACCGTTGCTCCAAGGCTCTCTTTCCCACCAAGGCCTAGATCAAAGAAATTACTTACTGTCTTTGAACTTTGGTCTACCATAATTTTCGCCCATCACACCCCTCGAGTGCCTGTCAAATCATGAACTATAGACGAGAGCTTTGGGTATATTACTTATAATTCTTGCAACTCTTGTTGATTTTCTAAATTACTAAAAGAATCTATTAGGACCGTTACCTACCACTAAAGAATTTTTTCAACGCTTCAAACTTATATTTGACAGTTTCTAATTTATCCAATCCATGTAATTAAATAAGCATCATGCGCCAACTTAAAATCATCCTTAAAAGGCTCTGAATTTCAAAATCTACAATGGAAGGACTCACTGTATCCCATTATTCTGCCACCAGGAGCTTCTGCAACATGGAAATAGTCCGGCCATCTCGCCATGTATGTCATGTAGAATGACATGTTGAACTACATCACAAGTTAAAAACTCGTTTCAAATTCTAACAAAAGCACTATAAATCATGTTAAATCTCGTTCAAATTTTACAAGGTACATAATAATCATGTTAAGGCTCGTTTCAAAAACTGAAAAAAGGAACCAAAAGCATGTTAAAGCTCGTTCAAATTTTACAAGGTACTACAATCATGTTAAACCTCGTTTTAGTAAAATTATAAAAGGCACGAAAATTCATGTAAAACTTGTTTCGAAATCCTAAAATCCGCAAATAATACCTTAAAACCAGTTTCAAATCCTGAAAACACTACAAATCATGCAGTCTTCGCTCAGAATAAGAACACGAAATTTAGCCAAAAACATAAAAAAAATAAACAGGAGAAAAGAGAGCTAAATGATTTACAGTTTCAGTGAGATGATCTAAATTAACTGAGGCGAAGCGGAGAAGGTCATTGCAGCTAAATTTACGAATCGTCGTCATCCTTTCTCTCTCTTCTTTCCTTTTCTCTCTCTCTGTTCAACTCTCTGGAATGTACGGGCGATAATGGATGCCGAGGCCCTTTTCGTTTTAGATGTGAACATCACGGCCCAAAAACCTTTCACCCGGCCCGGAAAGGAAAAGTTCACGCCGGACTACTGATTAAGGATAGGGCAAGATATAATATTCGGTGGTCGACCGAAATTAATTATATTTTTTTAGTACAAAAATATGTAAAATATGTATTTTTTTTTTATTTTTTTAGTCCGTATCAAAAAAATAATCTATCTTCTTATTTGAAAATACTTTAATTTTATGCAATGATTTATAGCCACATAAAATATATATGTTTCATTTATACTACAAGTTCAAAAGTCTTCTCTCTTCTCTTAAATTCCGTGTCTAGTCAAAACAGAGGCTAAAAACTCCGTTTCTTAAATTAAAACGGAGGGAGTATATGTATATATTATCTGTATAGAATAAACAAATATATAAAAAAAATATAGTATATATTATCGATTATTATTTTAGGAAGAGGCTAAAAATATACGTTTCTATTAAGGATATAGTCCAAAGTTATACAATAATTTAGCTATTCTTTTTTTATAATAATTCCATTATTTTACGTATATACATACATCTATATTAATTAATTACAATTGTAGTTTAATCAACTGAATACATTTCATGGCGAACAGGGGGGAAAAATGACATATAAATGACAAGTAAAAATCATAATCGATCGAAATATATAAATTGTCAACAGTGAATTCATGATCTTATCCTGGACGAGATGGGCTAGCGGCATGCTCTCTTCTTCGATCATTCAGCTTTGGCATTTATATAGTATCATCAGAACTTTGGTTATGGCAGTCAACATCTTGTACTACTCCAACTAGAATTCTAACCAAATTTGATCTGGTGCACTTGTTCTTGTTTGCCCTACACATTTCTTGTTTAGTTTGGTTCTCTTTCCTTCCTTGTCTGATATTGAAAGATAAGAGGATCTTCGATCTGAACAAGTAATATTAATTAATTTCCTTTAGTACCCTTCTTGGTGTTCTTGAAGGAAACATCTCCTATTAGCAGACTTGATTAGAAAACAGTTGAAACACTCAAACTATGTAATCGTCAAAAATCCAGTTATTGCTACTGTTTAGAAAGTTTGTAATATAAAAGTGATCATTGTTATTAATCAGACAAACATATGGCGTGCATTTTCTGAAAACGTTTCAATCTTTTGAGATTATCTTCTACAAATTAAAGTAAGAATGTCAACTTCAGAGAGATAAGAACAGACAAAAAAGCAACAACCACTTGTAGATAATTGCGGTAATAGATTGTTGTATCCCGAAAATCGACGTGTTGCTATCTATTGCAGCAATCAAAGTGGTGGGGGTGTGATTTAATGGCTGAATATGTGGAGTGCAACTTTTTTTTTCTTGTTGAAGAAAAATTCTGGTGAATTTGGTGGAGATGGAGGCGGTAAAGTGGTCGAGAAGGACCTGCTAATAAAGAAAGGAGAAGAGAAGAAAGAGAAGGAAAGAAAAGTAAAAAATTATATTTAATAAAAAATCTTGCAAAAAGTTAAATTTTTAATTTTCTTTTTTGATCCCATCTCTTTCTTTAAGCAAGTGATATGCACTTTCCATGCCATGTGGGCTCGAAAGGGATAATAATACCTATTCAAAGTTGTTAAAGGGGGTCAAAGGACTCTAGAAAAGTAGAAGGGTGCATTTGGTAAAGTGCGACAATCCCAATAGGGTAATAATGTTATCCCTTCACATATGACCTTGAAAGGAGTTGATCTTGAATTTTTAACCTTTGGGGCAGGTTACCAGACCAAGAGGCAAAACTTCAAGCTTAACAAATTTTTGTTTCATGGGTAATACTTTTGATTTTTGAACTTGAATGTTATCATATCGGTAAGCTGACTTGTCCCAAAGGTCAAAAGTTAAAGACTGCCCTTTATTGTGTCCTATTTCTATTATTTTTGTACGCACCTCAAGCCTTTTACTGGGTCAGACCCATATGGTTTTTCTCCAAAACGCCTCACCATCATTCAGGAGTATCCCCGAACTACTTTACATCTAGTTTTTCAATTTTTTCAGCAACTAATGTGGTATTTTGTTCGCACACCTAACAATTTTTCTCGCCCCTCGAGATAAGTTCTATGTGATCTAATACCACAATGCACATGTTAATTTTCACGATTTATTCTGTGTCATCGACATGACCGAGTATTTTTGGCCACTGAATCTCAGAGCTAGCTTCTTGTTCATATTCGTCTCCAAGCTACCTTTGGGCATGGAAAGGTAGCAGGCTAAGCCAGTCCAAAGATGCTTTTAATAAGGTCTGATATATAATCTACGCTTGTGTCAAACTAGCATGATTACACACACACATATATATATATATATAGCTTCTCAATCTTTTCAGCTATCGATGTAGGACATTGCTAGCATACCCAACACCTTTTTTTCAATGCTTTTTCTATATTCTTCTTTCTTTCTTTTATGAAATTTCTAACAAACACACACAGTACACACAAAGAGGGTTGGGGTGTTAGACGAATGGTGGTTTTCTCTGCATGCATTTTCCAGTGGATGCATTTGAATTTAGTAGAAGGGTATGGCAAATTTCGGCATGCAGCAGATGGATCAGTTATACTGACACCATGTGCTTCTGCTGAAGCTCCTCTGCATATCATCAGAAGCATCCATATTGGCCACTAAACCCTATAGCCAATTAAACTTAGACTCTCCCCAGCCCTATTCTTTCACATGAGATCACACAAGCCATTTTGCATGGACATAAGGACTTGATCAGTTACTTATTTTGGCCTCATTCTTTTACTTCTTTTGTACTTACCTTATCTTCTACCCATAATAGAAAGAGAAAATGGGCAGCACTACTAATTAACTTTCTATATATGGATCTCCATTTCTTTCAATTTCGATCATGAGTACTTGTTGTCCTATAACTCGATCACAGTTTCTTTCAAAAAAGATATTTCTTTGAAATGCCTAAGAAAATAGAAGATGATGAAAGTAGAAGATCAAGAGCACCAAAAGGGCATTTTGTTGTATATGTTGGCAGTGAAATGAAGAGGTTTGTTGTGCCTACATCTTACTTGAAGAATCCATTGTTCCAGAACTTGCTTGATAAGGCTGCTGAAGAGTATGGCTTTGATAATAGGAATATAATCCTTCTTCCTTGTGATGAATCGACATTTAGTAGGCTTATTGCCATTTCGGCAAGGTCTAGCTCATTCAATACACGAATAATCCCCAATTGACTAACATCTTTATGTGCTTCCATCTCTCAGTAAATGGATTTAACTTTACACCATGTCTTATTTTGCAAGTTATTAATTAATTCTCCATGGTATGAGCGGTTATATGTACGTAATAATTATCTTTTAAATGATATGATAGTATATAAAAATTTACACTATGAATGTACGTATAGAAGTAGAGCCCTATATTGAATTGAGTTTGAGTGAGATAAAACAGATTCAAAAGAGCTTTGACCGCACGCACAATGGAACTATTTTCTTCCTCAATGTTCAATCGCTGAATATTGGGCTTAACTTCAAAGTCAAACTTGAAATATAGAATTTGAAGTTTGAAAACTGAGTTTTAGGAAATTTTCTCTGTTTTCTCAAATTTTCACTCGTAAAACTTCAACGATGTAATTTCATGTCCAAACACAAAACATATTTTTCAACTGATTAACTTCAATAAGTACTACGTTTAAACATTAACCAATTCATGTCAGGCGTCAGATAATCGTTTTATTTTATGTTTAAAAACTGGCTAGTCTTGTCAAACAATTTTAAAGATTAAATTAGAAAATAATAATTTCATCTGATTTTACTCTAAATGGTCAAATTAATTCTTAAAAGGAGTCAAAGGAAAAGAACAATTTAACCTAATATAATTCACCTGACACAGCCCCAATTGCATAGGGTCCTTAATTCTTTGTTCTCTTCTAATCACTTAGTGGTCGTTTGGTTGCTAGCTACAGTTATATATGTATTAATACTGCAGGGATTAATTATGCAGGATTTAATTATTTTATTTTTTATTTCGCATAAAATAATACATAATTGACTCATTCTAGTGCATATTTTATTTATGTGGGATTGTAAAATGATAACCAGATACCCTATATGGTGTGCTGAATTTCATAAAAAGCAACTAAAAGCTACCAAACATAGTATTAGCGCTATGCTAATTTTAATACCTGAATAACTTCCTTTCTAACAAGCAACCAAATGACCCCTTAATTTTGTCTGGCCTAACGCTTTGTACACCACATATATAGTGGTTGAGAAACTGATATTCAAATTCACATAACAATAATCTATATATAAATATAAAGCTGGAAATCGGAAAGATGATGTGCAGTCCTCTAAAGCCATCATTCTTATTATCTTTTTTTTTTTTTTTTGGACTTTCATCCTAATTTTAGTACAATCTCCATTATTAAAATAATTTTCCTCATAATTATTGTTACGAGTTTAAATAAGAAAGAGGAGGAAATTTAGAATTGAATTAATGCTTTTCTTCATAATTATTGTTACGAGTAAATAAGGAAAGAGGTGAAAATTTTGGAATCGAATTACATCTTTCATTATATATATTAATTATGAATATTAAATAAGGAAGAGGAAGAGATTCAATTTAATTGGGTAAAATAAGTAGCTTTAGTGACTTCAAGAAGAAAAGGTGTAAAATAAAGCTGGTAAGGAGAATTGGCAATTAAATCAGAAACGACTTCTCCCCACTCCTCCTATTTTTCTTCACAAATCCGATGAGAGCTCTATGTTTCATTTTTCCAATTGTTAGTATAAGTAATTATACAATTATGAGAATTGAATTGTATTTAATCGGTTATTTATCTTTTGATTTTTCCCATTTTCTACTTGACTATCCAATTTCTAATCCAACTATATATTATGGTCTCTGGTTTCATTTCAACAACACGGCTGGTGAGTTTTCAAATTCTTTTTCACCTTAATAGTATTTCGTATTACATGTTGTAAAAATTATAGTGAAACCAAATATTTCAGCAAATATTCATATATCCACAATTATACATATTAGATTATATTTATGTATATAGATATGGAATAGACTAAGGTGCTGCTGATGATGATAATTTTTTTTTTTTTATTATTATCAATTTTTAGAAGTCGTGAAGAAGTTTGGCAAGTGTATTTATTCAATGATAGACGGTTAATTTGGCAAGCTTTTCTATCAATGTCCATTATTTTTGTAGTTCGTATGCAACTTTCATTTTCAAGTCATTGTTGTTTTTTTGTTTTTGTGTGTTGTATATTGATTGTTGTGCTTCAATGGTACTCTTGTATTACATGCATTTTTCTGATTTGTTTTTTTTTTTTTGGAAGAGTAGAAAATATATAGTATAGAAGTTTTTATAAAATAATATGTTTTTTTATATTTTATATTACATGCATTTTTCTGATTGTTGGTCATTGTATGAAGAATGCGATTTGTATTTGACTTGTAGAGATATAACGTGGCACATCTCCATAATTAAAATGACCAATTATTTTTCGTCACTTTTTTTTTGGTATTTTTCTCTTCTACCCAATTAGAAGTGTAACAATTTTAATTATTTTCAATTCTTTTATTTAAGGTTTTGCATATATAGTAACTCCAAGTATTATATTGAATGTGGTAAAAAAATAAAATTTCTTCCCCTATTTAAGGTTCTTGAATAGTATATTGCCAAAATTTTAAATTGAATGAGGCAAATTGAAAGAGCAATTGTAGGAAAGAGAAATAAATAGGAAAGAAAGAAACAATTGTTTGTAGAGCAGTGCAAGATAGGAGTAGAGAGAGAAAGGAAGATCAATAAATTAAGAAAAGATTCTAAAGAGATTTTGTTTTCTATTTTTGGTTTCTTTACTTTTCACTTAATTTTTATTAAATTTTTACTATTTTAGTGAAAAGAAAAAATTAAATGCATATAATACATTCATGTATCTAATATATAACTAAACTAAGAATCGCGTATTAAAATCATATGCACATGCCTCTCCCCCACACAAAAGTACAAATCTCCTTACTTTTTTTCTTTTTATAAAAACGTTCCGGGGATAGAAAATACAATATTTAAGCTCTAACTTCTTATAAGAATATTGTATTTTGTGACTAGATCAATATATAAAATTGTTTCTTATATGCATTTAAGTAGAAGTAGTTATCTTTCCTATTTGGATTAAATTTATAAATAATTATTTTAAATTCTATAATATCTATTATAACTGCACGAAGCACGGACCAATTCTCTAGTTCGATATATAGCTAGTATATATTCTAGTGAATTTCAATACACTACTTTTGAGGGCATAGGGCACTTTTAATGCCTTCACTGCGTATGTATAGAATAGTATTACGTACTTCCTTACGTCCAAAAAGAATCCTAGGTTCTGACTTCCGAGAGGATTAAAAGAGTAACATAAATCATACCTTTTTGTTGATAACATTATAGTAATTATGATAAGAAAAAAGGAACGATTTGCTCTCTAAGTTATACAATTCTTTTATTGTAAGAATTGTTATACAATATGAATTAAATACGGCTGATATTTCTTCCGTTTTCAACATTAATTTTATAAGAGTATAACTGTCAAACTATTATTAATGAATTTTATGCGATACCGAATTTCGGTTAATTAGAATTTTAATATGAATATTAAACACTGAATAAAATAAATATTAGTATGGAACCACGTCCATGTGTTGCGTACATGTAATACGAATGCTAGTAATTCCCGAGGCCTAACTAACTATGGTTTCTATTTTCATTATTTTTGGGGGTATTATCACTTTAGCCCGCGTCAAAAACTATTTATATTTAGTAGCTGAAAAAGTATATAAAATTTGTATGTAACATAAAGAATGAATATATATACAAAATTATACATTTTTTCGACTATTATTTTAAAAGCAATTAAATGGTGTCATTTTCCCTTATTTTTGTTAGGATATTAGACTTTGAAACCAACTGAAATTTTTTGCTGTCATTCTTTTTTGAGAGGCTGTGATGGTTGTTAGATTCATCAGTTGCCTTACTGCATCACCTGAAAATCAGCGAGAAAAATTCATTTTGCTGTCATTCGAAGCCAAGCCACCTTTCACGTCTCCCTTTTATTATTTTTAGTCCTCAATCAATGACCCACGAAAAAGGTTCTACTTTGATAAAAAAAATGATTTAGGTATTTTTTAAGTCAGACATTCCCAAAATTAAATTAAAGGTATTTTCTCTTGCTTTTCTATGTTAATAAGTATGGATAAGATTTAACACTTCATTCCCCAACGTATATTACAAAATATTACGGACTCTTTTATGATTTTTTATTTGTTTTAATTTCACTTGTTCATTTTCAAAAATATATTTTAAGTATATACAGAATTTCAAAGCCTATAAAAATAGGACGGTTGTATTTCTTTAGATAAAAATTAAAAGAAAAATCCGAATATATGGGCGTTTTCCCCTGAACAAAATGTGTCTTCTTGCCACAAATGGATTAGGATCCACTTCACCCGCCCTTACTCCTGATACAATAAGTCAATAATTCTCTGCGAATGTTTTCTAAAATAATTATTGACTTCTTTGTTTGTGTCATGATTCACGGAATCAGGAACGTAATATGAAAAGAAGTCAAAACTTTTCAGCAGTATTGGAATGTCAAAGCAAAGAGGAAATCATATTCTGAATACGAAAATCGGCCTACATTACATTTGAAAACAACATAATGTGAAAATTTTCTACTTGTTTCCCCACCTCATATATATGTAACTTCATATTCCCGGCAGAAAATTCATTGACAATTTGACATCTCTATATTATATGCTCACGTCTGACAAAACATTTCCAAATTTTAACACCTTAACTTCTTCTAAAAACATTTCTTTGATCTCTTAATTCCGCCTAAATTAAGAAAAATAAAAACTACAAAAAATATTACTATTGAAAATCTTGGGTAATTATAAATCACGTCCATGGTGAATTCATTAGGGCGGACAAACTAACTGTCCACCTTTTTATGTATATATAGAGAGAGTTGAATTCATTAAACCTGTTCTCTTCTAAATCCGTCTCTTGATAGAAATGGCCGTCCATTGTAGCTGCCCATCCAATTAATAAATTTATAAATGGTCATTAAATTTGTTTTATTTAATGATTAATTAATTAATTAATTAGTTTCATGCTCCAAATGGTCCAGAACTGCAGCCGTGCATGGCGTTATTGACGGTTGAAGCATGCGTGCAACAAGATTGTTAAAATTCCCTATGTGGAAAACAATAACACCTACTTTAATTTATATGTTCTGTTCTATGTTGTGATTGGTTGGAGACTTAGTTTGGGGTTTGCCAAACCTGGCCTCACATGTCACCTAACTTGTTAGGAGAGAGATGAACAATGGCTTAGTGAATACTCTGCACAAGTTTGGTTTATTATTATCAAAAACAAAATTCATTTGTTAGAAGGTTTAAGACACTTTAGCCAAGTTCAACTAGTAATAGTCCATGCCAATTAGGTTTTTCTTAGGTATTCAACCTATTTCTTTTTAATTAAAAATGGGTGAATCTCTTAAACGCTAAAAACTTACCTAAATATTTACACCAACACAATAAATACATTGGCACATCTCTTCACATAAACTCTTATTGCTATTATAGTTATTAATACATATTCTTAATTTAATTATGACTTAACTAAGGTATACTTATTGGGTTGTTACATGTTGTTTCATAATATATTGTACTGCATTGTATTGTATTGTTTGACGAATACAATGTTTGGATGGATTGTATCATTTGTCGGCATTTCATGATGTCACACACCAACAATATAAATAATAGGCTTTTAGTATTACTAAGAAAAAACAGGACACTGAGTAGAATTATTATATTAAAAAAGTACGATAAAGTATAAAATATGGTTATTTAATAATAAAAAAGTGCAAGATGAGAGAAAAAAAGTAAGGTAACGACACTGCCGCATCTAATCTGTCGTTACATAAAGTTGCACTTTTCGTCGTCACGTAACGATTGATTTAATGATACCATACAATAAACTTTAGATAACAATCAAAATAAATATTATATTTAAATTAACAATATGATACAATACAATAGATAACAAACGTAACCATCCAAACAAGTTGTAAAGGGAAAGCAAAATATAAAAAGTTATATACACAGAAAAGTAAAGGGAACTCAAATACACAATGTATATATAATATAAAAAACATAAAACAGTTTTACCATCGGGGTACATGAGCTTTTACCATCTCAAACTCACTAGACCTATGTAAAGGCAGCCTGTTATCTCATATATTAATGCATATCAAATGTAATCTCTACCAGAATTGCCCTACCATATTGGGCTTTTGTATAGATCGCACATTTGTCACTTGCATAGCAATTAGTCATTATAACTCAGGAAAAATCACAACTATGCAATTGAAAAGATCGTATACATATGATTTGTCTCAACTCTAATACTGTTATACCTATTATTAATTATTACAACCGCCTTGATATGCAATTGGGAAGATAGTTGGATTATCATTACAACTGATTTTCTCAACTAGATAAGTATAGTCATATTCATCATGAGTATTTCAAAGAGATGTCCGTTCAAGTAAGTCACTTTGTTCCACCTTCTCGAGGGCATACTCAAGTAAGTCACTGAAGTACGTCAATTTCTTGGGGATACATTTATATCTTCAAATTAAATCCACAAAAGATAAAATAAGAATAAGATTTTTAATATCACGATCCGAAAATCCCATACGTCACCCAAAAAAAAAGGAAAAAGAACAATATCAACCCATTTATTGAACTGAACCTCAATGATCATAATATGTAAGTTTAGATTTCTTTTGATTTCCCAGTCGTAAGGGCCAAAATGTGTCTCCACATGTACAAAGATCTTAGTTGGGACTTATTTTGTTTGCATAGAATAAGATAAAGATGGTGGTCTCCTTTCTAGGGAGTGCAGTTAAAATCAACGATTGATTATTTAAATTACTGTTATCTTATTTTATTTTAAGTTGGCAGAATTGTTTGCCTGTTCAAAGCCAAAGGGACAAATTCTTACCCCAAAAGATTTTGTAAAAGAAAGAAATCTTTTTTGAGATTGGCTTCTTTTTCACACTGAATCATTTTATCTTTTGTTTTTCTTTTTGACTTGCGCAGAAACAAATTAACTACTTGTTATATTTTCTTTTATCGGGCTACAAAGAGAATATTCTTATTTTTCATGGTTTGTACTTTGTACTTCTTGGTAAACACAACGTCATTCCGAATCAAGAAGATGGAAGGGAAGGGGGGGAAAAAAGAGGAAGGATCCGTTTGTCCATAAAAAAATTTCCTTTTAAATTTTTTTTTTCTTCAAAAATGTGTTTGTCCATGAAATTTTGCAAGTTTTTAAAAATATTTTGAAAATAAGTTTTTCAAAAACCAGGATCACTTTTTCAAATTTTTGGAAAACCTTTTTTCCCCCACTCAAAAAACTGCAACATCTTTTCAAGTGAAATGCATGTCCAAATATAATTTCAAATTTCAAATACCATTTTTCAACGTACCTCCAAATATTATATTTTTCAAAAATTATAATTTTTTATGTCCAAACGGCTGCTAAATGTCTTATAAGGATTATCTTCACGGTATAACTTTTGTAATATTAATTACCATTAATCTCCATATTATAATCCACACATTACTTGTTTCTAAATTAAACAATCTCAAAAGTGTTGCATTAACTCAGGATCCTTATTACTTGCTTGAAAATAATACAAAGTAAATATCAATTTTGAGAAAAGGACCTTATTAATTAATCAAATACCTTTTCACTTTGCACAATCTTTTCTTCGAAAATATATCACGAATAATTATTCCAACAAATTGTTCAAACGCCACATAAGGAAAAGAAAAAATAACATGGAAAACAAAAGGTAGATTTTGCGATGGATGAATATTGGGATAAAGGTAAAAGAAATCTACTCGACAAGGAAAGGAAAAAGACTACTTTGGATAGCTTGAATTGTCAAGTTGGACTGTCCCACCTCCCCTTTTTTACGTCAAATGGACGTTATCCAAAAGCAAAGCCAAAAATATTAAAAAGTAACAATAAAATCTTGCTTAAAATATATTGCTTAATTATTTCTACATAAAGAAGACGTATTAATTAAAGGATTTATTGAGAGTCTTATAATTAAAATATTGTAGTTTAGTTTTATGTTTATACTAAAGGTCATCCCAAACAAAAATATTTAAAAAGTATTATCGTAGAATTGTTTTCTATTACTAAGAATTACGATGGAATGACTAAGATCTCTCGGCCCTTAATCAGATATTTAGAATTAAAATTTTGAAGATAAAAGAAAAATTGATATAGAAAGCTTTCCCCTTTAATAATGTGTAGCACGAATTGGAATTTAAACGAATCGATAAATTATAAATATTAAATTATTATAAAAATAAAAACTGATTCACTTCCTATCTCTTCTCTCTCCAAATATAACGTTTTATTAATTACTAGAGTAGAAGTCTAAAAAGGACAGCCAAGTGGGGACATAATTAAAGAGGAAAGAAAAACATGGAATAATAAATTTAAGACAAGTTGGCTGAGGTCTTTCCAACAACCACTACAGAACAGAAGTTGGTCAGAAAAAATCATCAAAACTGTGTCGTTTCCTTCCACGTCGACTCCCGGCAATTTCCCTCGTGCTTGGTAGTCTCACCTGCTATTCATCCTTACGGAAATCGTTGTTTTCTTTTATTTTCTATTTATTTCCTTTTTTTAAATTTGTAACTGAATCAATCTTTTCTTTTGAGATAAAAATTATATAAATTAGTAATGGAGAACGGACGTACTATGGAATTTCGAAAATTTTATTCCCAAAAATTCTATTAGACTTCACCATGATATCGCAAAATAGTTTATTTTATTGTTTCAAATTGTACAACCATATTCTTTAAACTAACATGTCAATCTTCTTTTATAAATTCTCAAGACTTAGTGTCTTCAAATTAATTTTAGAGGTATTAAATTTTAACAAAAAATGATATAAAAATTAATAATCAATAGATTTTACTTTCATTGAGGCAAAAGGAAAAGTAATGTTTGACAAAACATTATTAAGTTTAATCCTCTTATAAAAATTTATTCACAACAAAAAGAATTCAAAACTACGTATAACAAATCGAGAGAATAAAATTTTTTATATTCTTTATAATATTTTATTTCTTCAATATAAATTTGATACTTTCCTTAATTGTCATTTAGAGTAATTTCCACCATTGGTGTCACCAGTGTCCCTTTTCCAACCTTCCAATTCTCCATTTAATAATCCATATTTTCTACACATATTTAGAAAGGGTGATAACCGTAGGAAAATTGGAGTATTTTTGTTTTCTCTTATTTCTCAATTGCCAATTTATCCAGAATAAACATATTCCAGCTGCATGTAGGACCCACTATAGCCAAAACTTATTGCAATTCTCATCGATCTATAAATAGCAGCTGTTAATAACATGGTTTCTTTTTTCTCCTCTTCCTCCGTTTCCATACACACACACATACACACACACACTATCTCTCTCTGGTGATCTCGCCGGCGCTCCGGCATCATTACCGTCGGAAAATCTCCCTTCTTCTTCTTTCTCTCTCTAGCTAAGGTCTCTCTCTCTATCTCTCTCTATAAAACGTATATTCCTCTACATATTTCTCTTCTTTGCGTAAAAATATGTATTTTCTGCGCATGTTTTCTTAGTTTTGTGCAATATCAGCTTTAGATCTAATTTGGGTCTTGGTAATTTGTTTATTCTGCTTGTCAAAAAGTGTTTTTTACTTTATGTATTTCTTCATTTTCATTATGTTCTCTTCTTCATTGTATTTGGATCTTGAGTTTGTAATATATGCAGCTTGTTCTCTGAATTGGGACATGGCTAAAATGTTAAGAGATTTGATCTTTTCATATTCTTCCTTTATAGAACCCGATATTGTAACTAGTAGCAGTTAAATATCTGTACTTTTTTTTGGATAAGGTTATTTTGATTATGGTAATGTTATGCTAATTACCAGGGTTATAACTTATTGATAACCTTCAAAAAGGTGTTTAAGAGTGGGAAAGTGAAATCCTTTTCATTCTTACTTTGTTTGTCCCTTTGCATAATGGATGGGATCATAGCTATTTGCCACTCACCCATTTTTCGCGTTCAATTGAGCCATAATGTTACGCAGATGTGTTGTCTGTACAATTTTCTTTGTGGATGTTTTAAAATATGACATTATGGATTTTCTGACCATCTATTTGTGTGTTTCTACTTTCTACTCATATGCACCCAAGTATTCCAATTTTATGGACAGAAATGCGCTTTTTGCACGAGACATATTGTTATTGGGTTGACAAGTACTCTGTTGTTCTTATAAAGAGGGATAACAAGTTTGTGTTTTTATGTAGTTGTGCAACTTGATTTGTAGTCTAAAAGGTTATTGTTTGACTATCTATTTATGTGTTTCAACATACTCGAGCGCATGCACACGCACATGTGTATTTTATGTGTGGGTCTATGTGTCTAATGTGTGTGTGCATACGTTACTTATGAGTATTGAAATGAAATAAGTCTGGACGGAGAGCAATAAGATATAGGGGATTCATATAACCAACCAACTAGCGAGCTATTGAGGCATAGTTGATTGATTAATACAAACACATGCTCACAAACACATGCACACATATTTATATGTGAGTGTGTGTCTAAAGCCCCTTCTTTTTGTGCGACCGAGAATGCTAATTGGTTGACAGTTAACACTATAGTCTAATGAATAGGTAGCAATTATGTGTTTTGTGTGGGTCTGCAACTTGTGTTGGAGTCTAAAAGGGTTGTCTTTTGTGATACAGAGTACTTCTGTGGATTGAAGGGTTAAGGTGAGCATGGAAGGAACTGGAATGAGAAATGTGAGCTCCCATTGCTCCATTTCTGACATAGATGATTATGATCTCTCTAAGCTTCTCGACAAGCCAAGGCTAAACATAGAGAGGAAGAGATCATTTGATGAGAGGTCACTTAGTGAGTTATCCATAGGCCTATTGAGAGGTTTAGATCATTATGAAAGTGCCTCACCAGGCCGGTCAGTCTTGGACACCCCGGCTTCATCAGCCCGGAACTCTTTTGAGCCCCATCCAATGGTTGCTGAAGCCTGGGATGCTCTCCGGCGCTCTTTGGTTCATTTTCGGGGTCAACCAGTTGGCACAATTGCTGCAGTTGACCATGCCTCTGAAGAAGTCCTCAACTATGATCAGGTCAGAATATAAGCATTACAATATCTTGGTGCTCTTATGTGATTTTGATTTTGTAATTTGCATAATATTGGTGTCATATACTACCTATAAACAAAATAATATTGGTATCATATACTATGATCAGGTGTGACCTTTTGACAAAAATACTGGAAACCCATGTATATGCGTGGGTTATTGATGCCATACATATAAATGTGTGGGATATTGATGCCGAAACTGGTTTAATGTGGAGTGAGGTACAGTGATGTGATAAGGAGTATAATACTATCTGTATCATCCATTTAAGTTTTTGTTTGATGTGTAGGTTTTTGTTCGAGATTTTGTGCCTAGTGCTTTGGCCTTCCTGATGAACGGAGAGCCAGATATAGTTAAGAATTTCTTGTTGAAGACACTTCAGCTTCAGGGGTGGGAAAAAAGAATAGATAGATTCAAGCTGGGAGAAGGGGTTATGCCTGCTAGTTTCAAGGTTCTTCATGATCCTGTTCGTAAGACAGATACTATAGTAGCAGATTTTGGTGAGAGTGCAATTGGAAGAGTTGCTCCAGTTGATTCTGGGTTTTGGTGGATAATTCTTCTCCGTGCTTACACAAAATCTACTGGAGACATGAGTCTCTCTGAAACACCGGAGTGCCAAAAGGGGATGAGGCTTATATTGAGCTTGTGTCTGTCTGAAGGATTTGACACATTTCCCACGCTGCTATGTGCTGATGGATGCTCAATGATTGATCGGAGGATGGTAATTTATTTTTCCATCTTAACTTGTTAATGTTGTTGGATCTTTTTATCATTGTGATTGAGCCCATTTGACTTAGCTTATCGAATGTAGTTGATAAACAAAGCAGTTACGTGTTTACATACAAGTGCTAAAACTGATTATAAGCATTGATGTGTTGACAAAAAGTGCTGATATGCAATTTTATATTAGAATGAATGAAATGCCATTAAAGCTGTTAGAGATAATTTAGTAAAATCTTAGTCAAACCGTAAGTGCTTATAAGCTGAAAAACTATAAGTTGCGGGGTGACCAAAGGGGCAGATAAGCACTTTTAATTTTTATCAAATGAGTAGAGAAGTCAAAAAATATCTGAAAAGCTTGCACAAACACCCAAATAGTGCTAATAACGAGTTGAATCTCTTTGGTATCCAATGATCTAAACTGATCTTTATTGTACCAGCATAACCAAAAGAATTTTGTTAAGAAATCTCATGCTCAATTGACTAAAGGGTTGGTATCATGAACTTCTAGGAACATTTTTTTTTTAAAAATCTTCTTCATCTTATGTTCGTGGTTATTGCTCTAAGATTCACAAATCTCTTAGTCAGAAAAAGAACTTGTGTAAGGGATTGTCTATCAGAGCCCTTTTATTTTGTTTCGTTATCCCTACGATTACATGAGATGGGCTTAATCACAGCAAATGGATTTTAGGATGTAGTAGAATTCATTGAATGTTCTTGGTGTATCTTGGTTAGTGATCTTTAAGGTAAGTGCTTATGCACGTAGATCTCTCTTCTAAGTTGCTTTAGGAAAATAATATAGCAATAGGCGATGTCCTTTTTTTTAAAATCAGTATGTTTGGGAAATGCTCTTTGTGCAACTCCTTGGTCCATTGGACTGCATCCTAAGGTAAACTTCATTGGAGGTTTGTTAACAAAGCAGACATTGCTAAATTGGGGAGATGAAAGACTCTTAGCTTACATTAATTATGACTTAGCCCTTTAAAAGTTTGTTTGCCTCATTAATTAGCCTCTTCAAGTGATGTTTTTCCTTGGTCAGCGATAGTTGTTCAATTGTTCAGAATATTGATTTTTCGGTCCCGTACTTCTGTTCAAGTGTAGGACATATACAATCTTGATGTTTGGAATAACAGTACTTAACTAATCTGTTGGTTTCTCAGACAAGTAACATCTGTGAGGAATACAAATCATTCATCTTTAATGATTACTGCTTTTAGATTGACCTAGAGAATTGTCATTCAAAGAGAAATAAATGATAAAGCTAAAAGAAAAAAGCAAGAGCAGAAAAGGGAAGGACAGGTAATTTTATTATGTATTTAAGTCCTAAAAAACTGCCACATAGCTCATATTCTTCTTTGTTGAAGCGGAAAAGAAATACTTGTCTTCCTCTTTTCTTTTCTTTTTTTTTTAAAAAAAAAAAATCTTTTCTATTTCTTTCTTTATCTGTAATGGGAATAATCTTCAGACCGAGGAGATAGAAGACAAAGAAAACATAACAAGGCTTATCTAGTTAAATCTTGTTTTACTGATTTTTTTAAAGAAAAATAGAAAACATAACATGGCTCAATTGAATTGTTTCTGGTAATGCCTCATGTTGAATTTCTAGATTTCATTGTTTTTCTGTTCCAGCTTAGCTATCAATGACATTCAAATTTCTTCAAACATTTGAGTTTTAATAAGTTGATGAATATCTTGGAGGTGAACGTTTTGTTTATATTACTCCATATATCTGACAGTGATCTGGAAACTCTAAGCATCATAAATAGCTTTAAACTAGGAGACTAGAATTCTTACCTTTGTGAGTTTCCTTGTCCAGTCTTACAGGACTGCATACATTATGCTTAAAAGAATAGTAACACAACTATTTCCGGCCTTCCCAAAATTTGTTTTGTCCTGATAAATATTAGAATGTCATTACCTAGTAGTTACTTGCATATTAGGTCCCATGATTGGTGTTTTGTCCTCGAAGAGACAATAGTTGGATTTTTAAATTATCGTGGTTGATTTTCAGGGAATTTATGGTTATCCTATCGAGATCCAAGCACTCTTCTTCATGGCACTGAGATCTGCATTGGCAATGTTGAAGCACGATGCAGAGGGGAAAGAATTTATTGAGAGAATAGTGAAGCGCCTGCATGCCTTGAGTTTTCATATGCGAAGTTATTTCTGGCTTGACTTTCAACAATTAAATGACATATACCGCTATAAAACTGAAGAGTATTCTCACACTGCAGTAAATAAGTTTAATGTTATTCCCGATTCAATCCCGGAGTGGGTATTTGATTTTGTGCCTATGCGTGGTGGTTACTTTATTGGAAATGTTAGTCCTGCTAGGATGGACTTCAGGTGGTTTGCTTTGGGTAACTGTATCGCAATTTTGTCTTCCCTTGCCACCCCAGAGCAAGCTTCTGCTATTATGGATCTCATAGAAGAACGCTGGGAGGAGCTAGTAGCAGATATGCCTTTGAAGATATGTTATCCAGCAATTGAAAATCACGAATGGCGGATAGTTACTGGTTGTGATCCCAAGAATATTAGATGGAGTTACCATAATGGAGGATCTTGGCCAGGTTCGACCATCATCCTTCAGCTCTGTAATTGATTTGATACTTTACTTTTTTAACTCCTGCAATTGAGTAGCGCATGACTTTGATTCTCATTGGAAGTAATGTTATACACTTGAGTGCTATGTTACAAGGATAAATGATTCATTGCTTTGCATAATGTTTGTTCAACTGCAGTTCCCACGGAACTGTTGTCTTAGTTTTGTAAGAGAAAGATGACGCCTCAATATTGCTACTGAGCACTGTCAGAAAGAAAAGAAATGAAATGCATAGGTTAATTCTATTGATATTACACTTGCTAATGCAACATATAATTCATCTCTTAAATGCAGTGCTTTTGTGGTTGCTGACGGCTGCCTGCATTAAGACTGGGCGGCCACAAATAGCAAGACGAGCAATTGATCTTGCTGAGAGCCGCTTGCTCAAGGACAGCTGGCCTGAATACTATGATGGTAAACTCGGAAGATACATTGGTAAACAAGCAAGGAAGTATCAAACGTGGTCAATTGCTGGATATCTTGTAGCAAAGATGTTGTTGGAGGATCCTTCCCACTTGGGAATGATCTCTTTGGAAGAGGACAAGCAAATGAAACCTGTAATCAAGCGATCATCTTCATGGACGTGTTGAAAATGTTGAGTTGAAGCAAGAGACTATGGTAGAAATGAATAGAGAAACACAGCAGGTGAGAGATCTTTTTGTTACATTACAAGAACACAATTCTTTGGCTATTTCTGTCCATCTAGGTTTGCTCAAGAGCTTCCTTTATGTAAATTAGCATTCAGCCAGATCAATGTCTTGTTTCTCAAAATAAGAGACTTTTGTTTTGATAGCTTCCACTGTGTTGGACAAATTTTAGATACTGTTGCTCTAATTGTTCGGACAAAGACCGTGAATATGATGTTTCTAACTATATGCATTGTTGCCTAAATTGAAACTTTTTTTTGATATATTTGTCCCTTGCTGCAGCTAAACAAAGTTATTCTCAAAGATAACTAGCTGATTAATACGTTACAAACTTAGAGGTAGCTCACTAACTAAGCAAGCATCACTCGTCGTAAGAGGAATAAATTTGTTAACAGTTTTTATCTTCTCCTGCTATGCTAGTGCAATTTCAGTTATATATACTTTATCAATTTGCTGCCCTATTGATAATTAACGACTGATGAAAAAAAATTCAACAAAAAAAGTGTAAATAAAGCAGCAATGATCAAAGGAAATAGTATATAGGCTATAGCAGAGGCAGTCTTTATCAGGCTGCCAAATGGAACATGTTTGAGACAGATGAGAACCAAGAATAAGAGCTCTAATAAGATAAAGACCTACAATTGAATACTATAATAGAACATTTTTTGTGTCAATCGTTAATTTGGATCCCACATAATCCGAACATGTCACGCAAGAAAATATTTCTGTGACAAATTAGGAAAAAAAGTGTCAATATTAGATACTAGGACCCTCAAACAAATTGCGAACGTTTGTCTCGTACTCATCGAAGAGAAATGGATCATTTTGAGAGTGTAACATTCCGATCGAATTTCACGTCAACACAATACGAGAAATTTTTTGGATATATAAATAAATAAATCTTAGATTCTAATGATGCATTTTAAAGTCGTATGAGCCTAAGCCTAAAGTGGACAATATTACTAGTGGATTGGCATCGTTTAATGAATTTCTTGATAAAAGTTAAAACTGTGTAATCATGGATGATGGAAGGAGTATTTGTTTGACCAAAAAGAGAATAATACGCTTGATAATATTAGAAAGAAAGATTGAGCAAAATTCTTATCAAGGGGAAAATATAAGTATTTGCTGTTCGAAAAGAACGGGAGGTTCCAGATACGAAGATCAACGCATCTAATTTTCTTAATAATTTAAATCAAGGTTGCTTAACCATTTTGAGATTTCTAAAATGATGTATTTGAACTTCCATAAAAATATTATAAATAAATGTTTTACATTTAAGAATAGTCAAAACTTTTATGTTTATGGTAATAAAATAAAGGCTCATTGACTGTTTATACCATTTTAACCTAATTTTTACAACTTTCAAACATTCAATTTCTTTTTTCTAATTTAAACTTTAATGTGATAGGTTTTTCTGTTGAACTTATTGATTATTAGTTTAACATTTTTTCACTACCAGTCAATTAATTTTTTAATTTTTGTATTCAGTCAACTTGCAGTCATTTAAATTAAAATAATAAAAGTACTAGTAATACTTTTTTTCTGTTTTTTCATTCGCATTGGAGCTTTAACTAATCTTAATTTACGTTATATAAGTCTTATTAAAGGCAAAAATAATCCCTATAAAATTATTTTATTTTCGGAACTTGAACCTAAAAGTAATACCGCTCTGAGAATGAGAAGGGGAAAGAAATAAAAAGAAAAGAAAACTAAAGGCCTAAAATTGATCTCACATATTCTTTGCTTCAACAGTTGTCCAACTTTAACCCGAAAAAGCCAAACCAAAGTTCTCTTCCCTCTTTGATTTTCCCTTTCATGCCAACAGCAACCAGAAATTAGCAGTTTTCTCCAAAAAGGATCTCTTTGAAATAGGGAAAAAAAAAGGAATAATCAGATTTTTTTTTTTTTGAAGAAGAGTCAAAAAGAGTTGTTGTTTAATGTCGCTGAGAATTAAAGCAGTGGTTGATAAATTCGTACAGGAATTGAAAGAAGCATTAGATGCAGATATACAAGACAGGATAATGAAAGAAAGGGAGATGCAGAGTTACATTGAGGAGCGGGAACGTGAAGTTGCTGAGCGTGAAGCTGCTTGGAAAGCTGAGCTCTCTCGTCGTGAGGTAACCCCCCCCCAATTCCATTCTTTCTTTGAAAAGCTTAGTTTTTTGAACTTATTTTGGTGTTTCTTGAATTGGGTTTGAGTGAATTTCTCAAAATATACTGAAGATTGCAAGTGGGGTATTTAGTGTGATTGTCTTTTAAAGATTCCATTATGTTAAATTGACCGAATTACTCAAAGTTAGCTGCTGATTGCAAGTGCAGTAGTTTTTGTGAATACATTGTTTTCCCCTGAGAAGTGGAATAGATTTGTTAGATTATCTTAAACTTCAAAAAGTGCTTGAAAAAATGGAGAACATTTTTTCTTTATTTTTTATTACTAAAATAGAAGGAACACAGTATAGGATGAGTAGGTTTCGCCCTGTCCTAACTCCTATGAAGACCAATATGTGCTAAATGGGGATGAATTAGTTTTAAAATCACATGGAGAAAAGTTAATTTAAAAGACCTACAGTTTATCCGAATTAATGCAGACGTATTATTAATAGAACATAATGGAACAAAGGACTCAGATAGACTGTATCAACTAGTTGAGACTAATGCTTATTTGTTGTTGTACTTGCATCAGATCAGATGTTTGTCAAATGTCTTTGTAGTTTGTCTGGAGACGTGTATGTCAGTATTGTATAAGTACAAATAAGAGAACCTCTAGTTTTAGAGAAATTCCGATAAGCCCGAATAGAGTAGAATGGACACATAATGTTCATTTATCTAATCCTACTAGTTTAGGATTGATGCATTGTTGATCTATTGATGATTGGTTGATTGAATGGAATATATTGATTAGTTTATAATTCCTTTCATATTATGCTTGAGAAAAAATGGAAGAACCTTTTTTTTATAACTAACACTGGAGGGACATAGTACAGGACATGTAGCATTTATTGTTTTTCTTTAATTCATAAGTGAGATTTTCATTTATTTATAGGAGAGTGGTAGACCCTTCAACGGAATGAATGAAATGAAATGACGAATTTACTCCATCGTGTTAAAAGGATACTTGTCCACCTCTTAATGTGAATATGCAAAGCCAGTTTTCTTGGAATTTCATGTGGTTTAAAAGGTTGGCTAAGCAACCTACTACCCAGGCTAGCCAACCAGGTTTACACTCACCTAATATGGTTAAAGAATCCTTGTTACAAAGTTACAAGCATTGGATAAACGTAACAGTATAGATTGGACTTGATGATGTACAAGCTAAATGGTGCTACTGGCATATCAAATAGCAACATAAATGAGAGGATAGCCCTTGCTTAATTTTACCTCTGGTCATTTGGTATCATAGATTATCTATTTATCTGAGGGTTTATAACCTAATTTACTTACCAGGGTCTCAGCAACATGTTTTGTTTCTTAAATGATGAGAATCTATGTAGTCTAAGGTTGATCTTAATATTAAAGACTAGCCAGTTGGATTTTTGCAATAATTAGACTGTGTATACTAAGGTTGTAGAATTTGTGCTAGCATTGTTGCAAATATTTCTCTATAAAGGCCAGCTGAGTGTCATTTCAAATATGGTAGCTAACACATAACCCCTGGAGTTGAATCAGAAATTATTTCTCAGTGATTTTGTTTTGTGGAAACGCAAGTTGAATCCTTGGTTTTGATCTGTAAAAGAACAGGTGCTTCCCACATTCAGCAGTAATTCTACAGAAGTTCCACTTAAACTTGCTTGCATTAGGACTCAAGAAGATAGAAATGATTCAGCTAGCCTCCATTAAATGTATCCCCTCACAAGAAATACTTATCACGCACTTGCACACAATGGCCTTCAGACTCTAGGACTTCCAAAGTGATGTGACTCTGAAAACGCCTTCTCTCACTTATATGTGTACGGAATGTATAGTGCCTTTGTGTCGATCTCAAAATTACAAGATTATCATATTGGAGCAATCAGATAGAAATTTTACTAAGTTCTAGCTTGCACAAGTCATCTCTGTATGTGCTATTATTCAAGAGATTAAATAGGGTTGGCAGATTTGTGGTATCTGTCGAGGCAATTAAGGGATCATATGTGCCCCTTCATATTGCATGTCATTATCTTATTTTTAACCAATATTAAAGGCCTTCTGAGTCTACAGCTCATATGGAAACTTGATGTAATGCATGATACTGTAATATGTGACCACGGAGCCTCCTTTGGAGCTGCATGTATTAGAAGTCGAAATTGTCTTGTATGAAATCAATGTGTTTGTTGTTGCTGCTTTATTACTGTTGAGTGCAAATTGAATGGATATTCAGGTTTTCCATTTAAAAGACTACATACTTCCTCTTGAAAACCTCACAAACCTACAGGCTACATCTTTTTGACATGAAGACAGTTATGAAAATTCTAATTGCATGCTACATAACTGTCTGCTAGCCATCCACTATATTTTATTTCAAAATTAACCTGCCCAAAGATGCCTTCCGTTCATCAAGTTTTATAGTGGACGGATTGTTATCAGTAGTGAACTAGTGATTCTGTGTGCCATTTAGCAGTGACCGTTTCTGGTGCTTAGAAAAATCCCACATTCTGATTGGATGCAACAATTTGAATGTTATGCCATGTAGCTTTTGCCAGCTATTGACTTCCAAATATAGCAATAATGTAGATCATTTTTGGAATAATGAGAACTGAGAGATATGTAAATGCTGAAATTTTCGCGATTCAGATAACTATTTGCTTACTACTGCTGGTAAGCTTTTCCAACAATAGTTATGTTTACTTGCTCATTGTCACCTATAGATCTCAATATGAAATTAAAGGCTCCGAGTTCCTCTAGAATGGTGGTCTATTTATATGAGTTTAAAGTTCAGTGCAGAAACATACAATAGTTGAAGAACGAAATATATGGCCGTCTTTAGTTGTTTAGCTTTTGTAACAGTTTCAAATATGAGTTAAGTATCTAATGTATGTTCCTTTATGATAAATGATGTTCCCTTGAGGATTTGTAACATGCAACCAGTTTGATCCCAGGCAGAAATTGCTCGGCAAGAAGCCAGATTAAAGATTGAGAGGGAAAACCTTGAGAAAGAGAAAAGTGTGCTAATGGGAACTGCATCAAATCAAGATAACCAAGATGGAGCTCTTGAAATAACAGTTAGTGGGGAGAAGTATCGTTGTCTGAGATTTGCAAAAGCAAAGAAGTGAAGCACTAAAAGTAGGAAAAAGTTTCACTCATATGTTTATTTATACAGCTAGTTTACTGGGTGCTCGTCTAAAATTTTATTCAAGAATGAAACTTATGCAGCCTCTGTTACTTGCAAAAGAAAAGAAATTTAGATCTGCACTTCTTTGAAATTTTTCGGATTAAGATAGTCTGAAATTTTTCTGTTGTTCCTCTATGAGGCTTGAGCTTGGAAAATTAGTTCTACACTTACTACTTAATTTGCTCTTCTTATCTGAGCTTTTTCTTCCTCTTGCTTCAGACAATTCATTGATCACGTTCAACTATACTCTGTAATGGATAAGCGGTCACTGTAAACATAATTCAGAAGTCTGATCCTACGGAGAGCAAGGCTAGTGTTCACCAACATAGTGTTGGGTAGTGTTTGGCCCTTGTAATTTTTCTTACAAAAGGAACTTGTCATTTTCTAACATATACTAGTAGCCTTTTATTCATCTTCATTGGATGAGGCAACATTGCAACAAATTCGAGGGATAGCAAGAGACTCGGATAATACTTGCCCACAATAGGTGTTTACTTTAAACCACATGAATACTAGGCATGTGTCTTTTAGATGCAATTATATTACTTAACTATGATTAATTAATATGTATTTTCACTTTAATTTACAGCATGTGGTATGGTAGCTATGATTTTCAGTTATTAAGATAGCTTGTGTGCATGCCGCAAGAGACTTCAGGAGTCTCTTAATTGGGAAAGGCAGAGTAGCCTACTCAATAAAGTTTTATCCAAACACTTATAGTTGTTTAAAATTAATATTTTAAATCCTTCTGATCGTTGACTGGATCTATATAGCAGCTTCATAGCTGAACTAGACAAAATACATTTCACGCATATATGGAGCGTGAGTATAATTATTTAAACCAAAAAATAATTAAAATAATAAAAAAAGAAAGAAAAAAAAAAAGAACAAGACAAAGTTAAATACAAAGAAAAGTCAATGAGTGCTTTCTCTTCACGTTTTCCCACTTCCCCTTCCCATTTTTCTCTCTCCTCCTCCCTTCTTCCGGTTATTACCTCTCCCCCATTTTAACCCAAAGCCCAACTACAATATAGCTATTTTTACCATCTCTCATCCACCATAATGTTCCTCGTCCCCCCAGATTCAAAAACATTTCCAAATTGGTAACAACTCATGAAGAAAGTTCTTTTCTAAATCCCTCATTCTCCCCCCACCCCCACCCTCAGCTTTTAAAGACAAGTTTTTGCGAGGAAAAAAAATAGAAAAAGTACAAAAAGATCTCCGACGAGCCGTTTTCTGGTAAAGGAATCTTAAAAAAACTTGTTGACTGGAAGATATTGGCGTTCCGGAGCGGGCGGGCGAACAAGTTTGACGGGAAGATATCGGCGTTTCCAGGGAGAGAAGGAGGAGGAAGCGTTGATTTGGAGATGGTTTTGTCCCCGGAAACAATGGACGGGCTAGAGTTGAACACAGAGTTCATGCTATGTTTCTGGGTATTGACTGTTGTAATTCTTATGTGAATTTGGACGGTTAAATGGGGAGGGGGGG
>MCJB01012563.1:122719-136354 GCA_002018475.1 Nicotiana obtusifolia
ATGTGGGGTGAGGAAAGAATCATCCACCATAAATGTTCTTCGTTGCCGCAGATTCAAAAATATTCTCGAATTGGTTAGGAGTCGTTTTGGATCGATTCTTTTTTGTAGTTGATTGGTGGTGATATGATACAGTACTTGATGTGAAAAAGCTTTTCAGGTGAAGGGTGATCGAAGAGGAATTGCAGGCGTTAGTGGGGCGATTTTCAAAAGTTGAGTTCAAAAAGAAAAAGAAAGAGTGAAAAATTGATTAGCGATGGAAAACAAGAATTGGATAAATTCTCTCTCATTGTTTGTATCATAACATTGTAATGTTACTCAATGGGCTATTTTGAAGGTGGTGGTAAATGTGTGGTGAATTATGGAGAATAAAGATGGTGAGGGAGGAGAAAGGTGACGAAGGGGATGTGGAATGGAAAAAGAAAAAATATAATTTTTAAATTAATTAAATAATAAAGAAAATTTAATGTGAATACTGACTTTTTTGAATACACGGACCGAAATGACAAATACAATAAATACAAAGTGTAAGTCTTTTGCTTATAGGGCCTGATAAGTCCTTTCCAAGTAAAAAGGGAAAAGGATATTCCTTTTTCTCCCCTTTTTAAAACTGTTTTTGCTTGGAAAGAAAAGTTGCCGTAGATAAGTTAATTTTGAAAATAGAACGAGAACCCCAATAAGGAGATAACTCCATCATATGGGACTGGGTTACACCACCTTTGGTTTAGTCGAAATGGAAACTCTCTTTTTACAGAAGGTAATTCTAGCCATTTGAAAAATTCAATTTAGTTCTTTCACTTAGTTGGAAGCCTTCAAGCAACGGTAAAATTGTCTTCATGTGACTAACAGATTACGGGTTCAAACCGTGAAATCGATTATTAATGTTCTTATTAGGATAATCTGCCTATATTACAGCCCTTGGAATACGGATAAGCACTGCGTGAACGTGGAATACTTCATGCACCGAAATGTTTCTTTATTTTCTCTCGCTTGCTGCCTTTTTCTTTAGTGACTTAACATTATCGTCTAAATGCGTGAGGTAGATTTCGAGATTTTAAACTAGTAAATACGGAGTACTTTGGTCTATGGCACCTGCTATTACTTTGTGGCTATAGATACGAATTCAGTATAAGTAAATAAAATTATTTAGTTCAAGAGTAGAGCAGTGAGGAATACTATCACTCACTCACCCACTGCTCTTAACCTTCACTTCATCTTTGACTAATTAGGCTGCAAAAGAAAGTGACTTACCACGAGAAAGATAGTGACGTGTACATGGCTGCTTATCTTAAATTCCATCTAAGAAATGATTCTATGGGGAGTGAATTCTTGTGTGGAAAAGCTAGTTAATTCTTGATGATTTCTTTTTTCTTTTCAAATGTCACGCCAGCACTTTTCTACTGTAACTAGCATTAGCACTTGAAAATTTTATAAAAATAGTGGTCTCCGAAAGTCAAGTTGAAAAAGAGTTTTCAAAATGTCAAAATACATAAGGGGACATCTAATGTTGGTCCATACATCTATCTCACGTTTCAACTTACCAGGTGACCATATAGATATTTTATATTTGGTTTTATTGTATCAACTAAACACACGTCTCTAGAAGGTATGATGTGTGACATACAGTCACGCCTAAGTGGTTAAATGAACCAATCAGAATTTAATACGTAGACTACACGTGGTTAAACTTTTCAACGACAAATTAAAACGAAAAATAAAATAAAAATTACAACGATACAAAAGAGGGCAAATTAAACGGGAGTTTTCATTTCAATAAATTTCTTTTTACTGAAAACCCTAATTCCCAAATCTTCTCAAATCAATCTTCATCAATCTCTTCAATGGTGGAGGTAATCGTTTAATATCTTTGATAAAGCTTAAAACATTAGAACTCTGTTACTGTACTATGTTAAAGGGGGAAATATTTTGGCTTTTTCATCTGTTAAAGAGTAGGAAATCTTGATCTTTATTTCTTGTCTTTTTCAGAGTTTGTTCACATAGGTGGCTCTATTGTTGTTGTTTTTCACCATGGGGGTAGGGTTATTGAAAGACAATATGTTGGGGAGTTGGAAAGGGCTTCCTTTACTATAGATAAAGACCATTTCTCTCTAACCGAGATGAAATGTTATACTAAGGATATTGGGTATGATAAAGTTGAATGCTTTTATGTCAAAGACCCTACCAATATTCAATTGTTGCATTGGAAACTGACAACCCACTATATAATATTGTTAAAAAACTTGCGTACTGGATCCATTATTGACTTGTATGTGGAACATGTCATGGTGGAAGAAGGGGTCCCTGCTGGTAGTGTTGTAGGTCCATTGGTTGGTAACATGGACCAAGAAACAACTAGTACAGAAGGTGGGGTTAATTCTAGGGCAACACAGATTGAGGTTGCTATAAATGTGACCTTAAATGAGGTAGTTGGGGTTGAGGGGGAGGTAGAATAACCTCTTAATGATGAAGATAGTACTGATAATGAAGACTTTGAAGAAGATAAGTTAGAGAATATTCCTGATGAAGATGACCGTGAAATTGATGAAGAATTGAAGGCTTTTAGAGAGACTGCTAGAAAAGAAAAGATAAGTGAAAGAAAGACAAAAATATATATAAAAGCCAATGTCATTCAAGAAATGAAGCTTGGGGAAGCTGGGGTAGATAAGGGATTTAAGGATCTAGGGCTTAACAAGAAAGACAGATTTGTTGAAAAGTTGGGTGGTGATGAAGACTTCATTGACTCATCAGATGATGCTAGTGAAGATCTAGATGTTCTTTCACAATAGAGTGTTGATTTACCTTCCAGAAGAAGCAAAAGGATGAGGTATGATGATTCTGCCAAATATGCTTTATTTGAATTAGGTATGATATTTGAAAATATGCAAAGCTTCAGACAAGTTGCAGCTGACTATGTTATTAAGGAGAAGGTTCAATTAACTCTAAGACCCAATGAACCATATTGAGTAAAGGTAAGATGTAAAGGAAAGTTGTGTAATTGGAAAATGTATGCTAGTGTTAATAAAGATTCAGGAGATTTCACTGTGAAAAAATACTATCCAGCCCATAAATGCAATACAAAGAACAAGAACATGTTATACTCTGCCAAATATATTGCTAAGAAATTCAAGTACAAAATAATCTCTCAACCTGATATTAGAGTGTATAAGCTGCAAGAAATAATTAAAAAAAAGTTCGAGTTGTAGGTGGAAAGATCAGTGTGTTATAGGGTAAAGATGAGTGTTATTAGTAAGTTCATGGGTAACTGGGCTCTTGAGTTTTCAAGGCTGCTGGACTATGCTAATATGATTAAGAGTACAAATCCTGGGACTTCTTGTCGGGTTAGAATTGATAATGAGACAAAACTTGAAAAACATTTGTTCAAGTATTTTTATGTCTGTTTTGATGCATTGAAGAAGGGATGGTTAGAAGGTCGTAGGAGGATCATAGGATTGGGTGGTTGTTTCTTGAAGAGGGCTTGCAAAGGTGAACTGTTAGTTGCTATTGGAAAGAATGGGAATCAGCAAATGTATGCAATAGCATGGGCAGTTATTGACCAAGAAACTAAACATTCTTGGAGTTATTTTTTAAGTCATCTCATTCAAGATTTGGAGCTTGGTCTAGGAGATGGATTAACAATAATGTCTGACATGCAAAATGTACTATACTAAACATGCTTTCTGTTGCTTATTTCATTTCTATTGCTTATTTCATTCTGTTTTCTTTTTTTTTTTTCTTTTTTTTTTATGTCTATAAGGGTCTTGTTCCAGCTGTTCAAGAATTACTTCCTAATACTGAAAGGAGGATGTTTGCAAGGCATATTTGGGCAAACTGGCAAAAAACATGGAGAGGTGAAGCAAAAAAAAAGCTTTTTGGAGATGTGCTAAGGCCAGTTTTGAGGTAAAATTGAAAGAAGAATTTGAACACTTGGATAAACTTGGGCATAACATTTGTGGATCCCTACTTAATTATAATAAAGAGTACTGGTGTAGGGCTTATTTTAGTGAAACTGTTAGGTATGATGTTGAAAATAACGTGTGGCGTGAATCAAATAACCCACCAGTTGAGACAACTGAAGTTAAATCAATGTCTGGTAGACGCAAGAGATGTAGGAAAAAGGACAAGATGAACCAAAAAAAAAAAAAGGGAAAAACATCAAAGAAAGGAGCCAAGATGACATGTTCTAACTGTCACCAAATTGGCCACAACAAAAAGGGTGTAAATCAGGGGTATGTCCTTTGTTATTTTCATTGATCTACTTACTTGTTAACCTTTGTATTCTAACCTTTATTTTGTTACTTATTGACTCAAGAAAGACCAAAAACAACAATTGAAGCAACACCAAACAGTCAACCTGCTACTCAACAATCTAATACGACTACTGAAGCAATGCCAATGAGGCAGCCTAGTACGCAACATTCTAGTATTCCTTCTTCTTTGTGTCAAGATAATACAAGAGTTAGAAATAATACTTAAGCAGAGGGAGAGGACTAGGTATAGGAGTTGGCAGAGGAAAGGGAAAGGGAATCGGTATAAAAAAAGGAACTAGTTTTGGAAAGGGAAGGGGGCTGGTTCTGATTCAACAAGTACAACAGCCAGTGCACCTACTAGATTTGCTACTGCTGCTTCTCTTCATGCTGCTACTAAATCTGTTTCTGTTGTTGCTGGAAAAAAAGAGAACAGGAGAACTAGGATTTGGCATTTACACAGACACATAATCTGGAAGACACGTTTTTAATGTAAGCTCATTTACATTTCTAAATGATAGCTATTTCATAAGTTATTAATAGATTTCCTAATAGATATCACTCTACATTTACAGCCCGGAACAGTAAGTGAAAGAGTCATCTCCAGTGGGAAAAAATTAAAGAATGCATCACTTACCAATATTGATATTGGATTCAAGTCACCTGGATTGAAATGGAAGGGAAAAGCTGTTATTACTGGAAACCAACTTCAACAACAAAAAGAGATGCAAATGAAGAAGAAAAAGGCTCATTAGAGAAGATTTCACTTTATGTAGTTTGTTCAAGTGTTTTGTCTAATTTGGTTTTCATGAACCTAAAACTATGATTTTAGTTATTTGCTATTAAAGCAATATTTCATATGTATGTTTGACACTTTATTTTGTGACTATTGCCTTGGTTTGAGTAATGAAATTTGCAGTTTATTCTACATATTTTATTTGCCTTGGTAGAATTTGTTGTACAGTTTGTATTTGTGTCTTGTCGCTGCGGTTGGGAAGAATATTAGTCATGTCAAAATTTTGCTGAAATATTAGTCCAAAAGTGGTTCAACTTATATTCATCTAAGTTTCTTACATTATTACATTTAAAAGAGTTACTGATTTACATAACTGCCAATACACAAAAGAGCTCCTTCAACCTACTAAATTTCAACATACATAGCAAATATTACATGAGAAACTCTCTAACAATCCAAGTGAGTATCACAATGACTAGCAACATTCTATACTTTCTCCTCATCTTCTCCTTTTGTTCGTCGTGCTTTTTGATCCTCTTCAAAAATTTCCAAATTACAATGCTAGCTTGTTCAGGAAATTTATCTTCAAACCACTTAAAATACTTACACCCTTCCTATAAAATAGTAAGAAAGGTCCACAAAAATGGAGTCTTGGCCAAACAATTTTGAAGAAACAAAATAAGAACAAAAAATAATTTTAAAAATTACTTACTCGATCATATTGGCAACCAAGATACCTGCGACCCGGGTTATTTTGTGATCACGAAATCATCAATTTTGCCCTTTAATCACAATGATAATACAAGGTGCCTTCCATTTTTTATAAAGCTTCGCAATAGAGAAAGAAGGAAGATAGAAGTAGGAAAAGGTCGGGGAAGAACGGGGAAGAATGGGGATTTAGGTTTAGGAATTTGAGAACTGGGAGAAATATAAAAAGAATTCATTAAGGGTATAATAGTAATTTTATTATTTTTTAACCGTTACAACCAAGAAAACTTTAACCTAATGTGCTGCCCAAAGTTTGTATCTCACTCAAGTTGCCATGTCAGACACATGTGTTTACTTGACACAATAAAACCAAATATAAAGTGTCTATATGATCACCTGGTAAGTTGGAGTGTGAGATAGACATCTAGAGCCAACTTTAGGTGTCTCTTTATGTATTTTACCTTTCAAAATTAAATGTTTGAGATGAATTAATAACTAATTACAGGTTAATTTAAAATGTAGCGTGAAATAAAAATAAATAAATAAATAAATAAGTTGGGATCCTGAACTAGTGACTTGTGTTTCATTCATAATTAAGAAGTTAGCAGGAAATTGAAAGTAAATACAAGCTATTAATTACATAAATATCAGTTAATCACATCTAAGAAGTGGGGATGAGTTGGAGAGTGGCTAGCTGCTGTATTAATTAGCGGTTTTAAATTCTGAAACAAGAACCCAAAGTAATGAAAAAGAAAAATGAAGGGAGCCATGACGATAAAGTTATATTCGTATGACATATAGGTCAGGGGTTCGAGCCCTGAAAGTAGACATTAATGCTTGCATTAAGATAGGTTGTCTACATCACACCTTTTAGGGTGCGATTTTTCCTTGGACCCACCCTGTATCAATAGTACATTTGATACATGCCACGTGTCTGCTAAGAATATAAAGGCATGGATTCGACAAGTGTGTTAACATTTATTTCAACTATTTTAAAATTCTTTATGCATAAATAAAATTTATTTAGTTAAAAAAAAGAACAAGATATTGTTTGGACCAAAGAAATTCACTCCTTTCAAGTTACAACCATTAAGTGGTAAAATCTTCCGTGCTATTTCTATCTTTGCAAAGCCATTTGTATAGGGTAAAATATAATATGACTCATGGCTGATTAGAAGGAGGACTCATGGCTGATTAGAAGGAGGACACATGGAATCCAAGATGGGATGGCTGAGGACCGAAAGCAGCTACTTCGCTTGTCACCGGAAAGGATAACGTTCGTAAAGGTGTATTAAATTCTCTGCGGCCGGTAGCATTTACTAAGAAATATTCTGCAGAATTAAGAGTGACGGTCCGTTACATAGAATTTGACATTTATGTTCACTGTTACATCTTCATCAATGACCCTCGTAATTAACATTAAAGGAGGCACAATCCTAGGACCTTTCTCCCTAGACATAACTATAAAATAGTGAGCTCAGTTATCATTGTAAGGGAATGAATTTTCTGGATTCTATATGAGGCTTTATACAATTTCACTTTCTTACTTTTTGATTTCATCATTGCTGTGTTCGAAAGTCGTGTTCATGGAATCACCATCTCTGCTATTTCATCTACATTCTAAGGCTAAGTATTGTGTATTTCTTTGATTATTATATTATTTCAGGATCAAATTAATTCACTTGTCTAGAAATCACGTATAAATTCAACTGTACCATTTTACGAGTAAACAGTTTGGCGCCCACCGTGAATCCTCGACAGTCGTGCAATTAAATTAATCCTTGCCTTTTTTACTAATGTGGTTGACTATTTTGTCTTAGAAAAAAATCGGAAAAAATGGTAGATAACATTGTTAAAGATGTGCACAACCTTGAAATTAGAGGGGATCAACCTCATTTCGAGGACTCAATCAGTGACACCAGCAATGAGGGGAATGACGCCACATCGGTGTATCACAGATGGTACCCCCGACAGGTTCGGGAGACAATTCCCAATGATGCCGAAGAGGAGCAAGTAGCGAATGCTATGAGAATCCTGCAAAAGCAACATGCAATCACTCTAGGCCATCTCACGCGGCAGGATCAAGTTATGACGGAACTGAAGCAGACACTATCAGGTGCTTCGAACAATGCAAACAAGCGCGATCCGATTCCTCCCGTTGTTCCTGAAGATCAAACAATGTAGAGAGTCAAATAACACTCCTAGAGGTGAAGTTGGCTCCGATGGGGCTGGGGGAGCATATCAGGTCTTAATAACGAGAATGATTCATCCAAAGATGATCTTTTATGGTTCATGAGGGAAGTAAACGCCCGCATGGATCAAATCCCTAGCGCACCACCAGTATTGAAAGGCCTGAACTTGAAGAAGTATGTCCAATTACTGTTCAAGCCAAGTGCGGCACCAGAACTAATCCTGAAGCATTTCAAAATGCCTGAGGTTCCAAAGTATGATGGAACTTCAGACCCATAGAAACATATTACCACCTACACAACGACAATGAAAGGAAATGATCTAGCTCCTCAAGAAATTGAATCTGTGTTGCTAAAGAAGTTCGGGGAAACTCTCACGAGGGGAGCCCTAACGTGGTATTCATTACTGCCCGAGCATTTCAGAAATTCCTTTGATCATGCTCACAGATTCTTTCATTAAAGCTCCCAGGGCCAGAAAGGTACAAGCCCGGAAGGCCGGCATATTCAGAATCACACAAGGAGAATCTGAATTATTTACCAAAGTTTGTTACCCGATTCCAGAAAGAAAGAATGTTTCTCTCGGCCGTCCCGGATGAATACGCAACTGAAGCATTCACCAAAGGATTGAATCCGAGAAGTTCAGATGCTTCTTGAAAGCTGAGGAGAGCCTGCTTGAGTTTCAAGCAACAACCTGGGCAAACGTTCACAACCGGTATGAGTCAAAGATAAGGATCAAAGATAACCAGGTCGGTTCTACATCATCAGCCAAAGGACGTGAGAATAACAGAGAAAATCAAAGAATGACTACGACACAGATAGGCGGACTTCGAGGGGTCGATTTTTGCCCTACGAGCGTACCGAAGGCCGTGTCAGAAATTTTCGAGCAGCAAACAAGTTCATCGTTGATGGAGGGACTGATCGTGGTTGAAACAATAGATCACTTCAAGATAAACAAACGTCGGGCCTCGAGACCTTTCTTACCCTATGTGGAACATTAATGAAGCACGATTTTCGAGACCTATGATGTCCGATTCCAGCTAGAGGAATCCCAATCTATGGTGTGAATACCACGGAACGAACGGTCACCGGACAGGGGATTGCTAACATCTTTGGGAGGAGGTAGCAACGCTATTGAAGAATGGTCATCTATGAGAATTCTTGAGTGATTGAGCTAAGAACAATTACGGTCGTAACAGAGATAACGCAGAATCTTCGAAAGCAGGAGAAGAAGCCCCATGCCAGACGATCGACGTGATCTTCGGGGGGGAACAGATTAAGGGGGTCCCTTTTTCGGCGGCAAAGAAGACTAAAATATCGAGGAAGACGCAAACGGATTGCTGTTACCACACAACGACACACTGGTAATCTCTTTAAATGTGTTAGATTTTAAAATTAAGCGTGTTCTAGTGGATCCTGGATGTTCGGCTAATATCATACAATGGAGGAGTACCGAAACAAGCTAAACTCACCGAAAGCGTTATTCCGGCAACAAAGCTCCTCGCTGGATTCAACCTTGCGAGTGTGATGGCCCGGGGAGAGATCTTGCAACTCATAACGCTGAAGGAGTAATGAAAACAACTCTCTTCGAAGTAGTGGATGATATGAGATACAACATCATTTTGGGAAAGCCATGGCTACACGAGATGAAAGCTGTACCTTCAACGTATCACAAATTGCTGAAGTTCCCAACGCCAGAAGGAATCAAGCAGATAAGAGGTGACCAACCGGCAGCAAGGGAGATGAATGCAATCTCAGTTTCCAGTAGCAAAGGAAAGGACCGCGCGGCATAGCAATTACAGGAACCAGCGCCTACTCTCGAATTAGAAGAAGTTATTCCGGGGGCAGAGTTGTCAGAGCAATATCAGGTACCGAGATATTTCCAAGTTCTAGAAGAGACGGACACAACAAAAGCCACGATAGAGGAACTAGAGCAAGTGACATTGTTCGAGGAATTCCTAAAAAGAAAATTTCACTTGGGGACAGGACTGCACCCCGAGCTCAGGTCTGGTTTTATTGAATTCCTTAAAGTTAATGAAGATTGTTTTGCATGGTCACACGAGGATATGACAGGTATCCCGACTGAAATAGCCGTGCACAAGCTGAGTTTGGATCCCAACATACCACCGGTACGATAGAAGAAACGCCCCTATTGCCGAGGCTAGGAATAAATTCGTCAAAGAAGAGGTAACCCGCTTGCTTAAAATCGGTTCGGTCAGAGAGGTAGGATATCCAGACTGGCTAGCCAATATAGTAGTAGTTCTTAAGAAGAATAATAAATTTTGTAAGTGTGTAGACTACAAAGATCTTAATAAGGCGTGCCCGAAAGATTCGTTTTTACAGCCAAATATTGATCAAATGATTGATGCCACGGCCAGACACGAGTTAATGAGTTTTCTTGGTGCTTATTCCAGGTACAACCAAATCAAGATGAACCCGGAAGATCAGGAACAGACTTCGTTTATAACAAATTTCAGTACATATTGTTACAATGTAATGCCCTTCGGGTTGAAAAACATCGGAGCCACTTATCAAAGGCTCGTAAATAAGGTGTTCAAAAAGAAAATAGGGAAGACCACGGAGGTTTATATAAACGATATGCTTGTTAAGTCTTTGAATACAGGTTACCACCTTAAGCATTTGCAAGAAACATTCGATATCCTGAGGAAGCATAATATGAAACTTAACCTAGAAAAGTGTGCGTTCGGGGTCAGCTCCGGTAAGTTCTTGGGTTTTTGGTCTCACGAAAGGGAATCGAGGTAAATCTTGACAAAATCAAAGCCATAGACGACATCCCGGACCAATTATTAAACGTGAAGGAAGTCCAAAGACTCACAGGAATGTTAGAAGCTTTGAGCATGTTCATTTCTCGGTCGTCAGATAAGTGTGATCGCTTCTTTACATTGCTAAAAAAGAAGAACAATTTCGAATGGACGCCGGAGTGTCAACAGGCTTTGAGGGACCTGAAGAAGTACTTATCAAGCGCTCCATTGCTCTCGAAACCAAAAGAAGGCAAAACATTGCTAGTCTACCTCGCGGTTTCAGAAGTTGCGGTAAGTGCGATTTTAGCCGAGAAGGACGAAGATACGCAGTTTCCTATTTATTATGTTAGTATAAATTTAACAGGAGCAGAAAATCGCTACTCACATTTAGAAGAACTGGCCTTAGCTCTCGTAATTGCCGCTCGAAAGTTGAGGCCCTATTTTCAATGCCACCCGATAACTGTGGCGACTACCTTCTCTTTGCGGAACGTCCTTCATAAACCCGAGCTCTCAGGCAGATTGGCCAAATGGACCATTGAAATGAGTGAATTCGACATAGAATATAAACTGAGGACTGCAATTAAGTCACAAGTCTTGTCTGACTTCATGGCCGATTTTAGTCCAGGACTGTTGCCACAGGAAACCAAAGAGGCAGTAATGATGTCGGAATCGACATCAAGGATTTGGACCTTATTTACAGACGGAGCCTCGAACGTAACAGGGTCCGGCTCGGAATAGTTTTAATCACGCCTTCGGGGAAACCTTAAGCAAGCCATCAGCACGATCCCTTTAACTAATAATGAGGCAGAGTATGAAGTTTTGATTGCCCTTCTCAAACAAACAACAATTTTCCGTATATAATCTACAAATATATATACCTAGATTTACGTAAAGTGACCAATCAATTAATCTTAAATTTGGTGAAAACTTTATTCTTGAAAATCTTGTCAAAACTTTTTACTTTGAGGTCTTCAAGGAGTATTAGTGCGTTTATGCGTGAAGAAAGATATAGGCTTTGAAATTCAAGAAGACAAAGTCCATGAAAGTGAGGCTAGAAGTTGAAGAAAGGAGAAGCGATCGCAGTTTAATATATGGTCTTGCCGTTTTTTCTTTTTCTTTTTACTTTTCCTAAACATTATTCATTTAATAAAGTAAATAAAAAACATAACAAAAGAAAGTAATAGTAAAGTAGATCCAGGCCTTTCAAACTTAAACTTCACACGTGGCATGCATCAACTACACTACTGGAAAGTAGTGACCAGATCTCATTCCGCATAAATACGAGATGCTTTGTGCATTTAATTATTATTTTTTTAATTGATAAAATTAGTCTAAAGATATGCTGTATAGTGTTTACTGTAATAAAGTTAGGTAGGGGAAGTGGGGTTGAGTTGTAATGAGCTGTGTTTCCTTGATAGGATTAGATGCTCTCCCTTAAGCTGTCTATCTCTTTCAGACCTTTAAATCACCCTTCTTCGATGAATCCAATCCTTATTTGTGAGTTTAAGTTCTGCGAGGTGATAATGTTTATAAGTTTTTTTCCCGCATTATTAGATACAATTGACTTACAAGAACATATAACTTTTGATATGCTAGTGTAGAAAATGTATCAGTAAGAACTTGTTATTACAAGTTAATTACATTTATGATGTCCAAATTACTTATAATGTTAGTGAATATATCTTAAACTTGTTTATCATTTGATTGTACTCCTTAGTTTACACACACACAAAGAAACTTCACATTTCTCTTTCTCCTTTATTTTACCTCTTCAGAACAGTATTTCTTCTGGCCCCTTTCTCTGACTTTCCTTAATGTTGAATGTCAGGTGAGCTTGAAGGGGTAAGAGCTGGGTGGTTGATACATTTAGTACTAATTATGGGCATTAAAGGAAAAAAAATAGAAAGAAAAAACAGTTGTATACACTGATCGAGTATAAACTTTTTTACTGTAGCTAGTATATTATTATAGTTGGACTAGTTGTAATATATTTTTTTAGCATCTTTATTGAGTTACAAAATCTGTGTATATATACAAATACCTATAGTTGATTTGACAGTGTTAATTATATTGTTGCTCACCAATAAATGCATGAAAATTTTATATGAAGATGACTTGAAACCATACGCACATTTTGTATATAAAGAATTTTTGTACTAGGGTTGGGACAAAGAAGTGGGTAAGTTTTTGCTTTGTGACTACTACAACAATAGTGTCATATCAGCATCAAAGAAGAGTTCTTTGTCTTTCAGATTTTGTGGTCGCAAACATATGCAAGTATTCAGTCTTCTTCTAGAGATTTTACTGTATTTAGTTGTATAAATGCATACATGTGTTTATATATGCAATACACACACATACACACGTAGACAAATAGGGTTTTAGTGTTTGAGGGAAAGTAAATAACTGTTTACGGTCACACCTTTTTATAATTGTATTTCTATATAACAGAATTTTACTATAAAAATTAAATTTTTTTAGAAACTAATTTTTTATATTATATTTTACTTCTGTACAATATTTTTTTTACCTATTATAATAACAATCATCTTTATATATACTTTTTGTAAACTTACCCCGTTATAATAATAATGTAAGTAAAATTTCTAAGATTAACTATAATAAGTCTAGAGAGCTAACATATTTAACTTAAATTCTACCTATAAAGGTTGTGGTGAAATATTAAACACTCATCTATGTGTCATCATCCTAACCAGAACTAGTTAGAAAGCTTTGAATATTTATCAAGGAACACTTTACCTCTGACGAGTAATCTTTCGACGCAAATTTATATTTATTTGAGCCCGAGGTAGATATGGAACACCACATGAAAACCAAAAAGGGAAAAACTTAAATTCTACTACCATTGCTAACAAAGAGACCCCACGAGTGGGCTTTTCCCTTATTAGCTTCTGCAAAATTTATCACTACTTTCTTCTTAACTTTACAGGTCCCCCACCTGCCCTGCCACCACTGACTTTGCATTGGACCCCAAACCTTAG
>MCJB01012563.1:136416-183865 GCA_002018475.1 Nicotiana obtusifolia
CCCCCCCCCCCCCCTCAATCCCACCTCCTTCACCAGCTACACTTATACTCATCGATGATTCTCTTTTGGTAGGCACCCTCACCTACTCTTCTTCTCCAATTCCACAAAGTAAAACTAAAGTGAAAGGAAAAAGAGAAACCCCACTACTTCCACTTGTTCTGTTTTTGGCTCAATAGACTCTGCACTACTTGCAGCAACTACTTGATTATTTCATTCCCCTTTCCTAGTCTCTTTCTTGTAATTGTGTTTCCAATTCATCAAATAGCCAATTGGACAAATATTGCTTCAAACATCAAGAAATCTTTGTTTGGCCCTTCCCTCACCCCACTTCTCCCCCACCCACCCACCTACCCCCTTCAAACTTTCTTTTCCAAGATGGAAATTAGAGAGCCAAATAGCAAAAACCAAGGTGGCAACACCAGCCGCTCAGACCACCCGAACGATAACAACAGTAATAACAACGACAATAATAACAACTCTATTTCTACCAAAGTTGTTAAGAAGCCATCTAAAGACCGTCACACTAAGGTGGACGGTCGAGGACGGCGCATACGCATGCCAGCTTTATGCGCCGCCAGAGTTTTTCAGCTCACAAAAGAACTGGGTCACAAGTCTGAAGGTGAAACCATAGAGTGGCTCTTGCAACAAGCTGAACCGTCTATTATAGCAGCTACGGGAACAGGTACAATCCCTGCGAATTTTTCTACTCTTAACGTGTCTTTACGTAGCAGTGGGACTACAATTTCAGCTCCGCCGTCAAAATCTGCGCCGCTTTTCATCCACGGGGGCGCCACCACTATGTTGGGTTTTCACCACCCGCTTTCAAACACCGATTTTGGACAAGACCCAGGAGAGAATTACATGAAAAAGAGGTATAGAGAAGATACAAGTGGAGCAACTTCACCACCATCAGCTACTAAACCGGAGAGAACCGGAGGTCAAGCTCACGAACCGGATCAAGAATCAAAACCCGGTTCATCACATGCTTCTGGCTACATACCGGCTCCAGCTTTGTGGGCGGTTGCACCGGCGGCCGGTAACGGCGGAAACACCTTCTGGATGGTACCAGGCACCTCATCAACCATGCAGAGAATTGGTGGTTTTGAGTTATCGGGAGGTGGCCGGTTCAATCCGGTTCAGCTAGGATCAATGTTTTTGCAGCAGCCACAACCGGTTCAGCAGCTGGGGTTGGGTGTTTCAGAAACAAACTTGGGAATGTTAGCATCTATGAATGCATATAATAGTAGGGGTACTGGTATTGATTTGGGTATGAATTTGGAGCAACATCACCATCAAAATCAGCAACAAGGTAGTGAAAGTGGCGATGAAAATCACAAAGATTCTCAATCATAGTTCCATTCTTGATGCATTTGAGTTAATTCTTGATGTTTTTAGTGTGGTGAGGAGAGAATTAACTGCGGTCAGTCATTGTAAATGTTTCATTTTCCGTGCCTTTTTTTTTCCACTCATTTTTAATACCATACTTCACTTTTTAACTTTTCACGCCCTTTAAAAAATAATGATTGACACAATAATTTTACAACAATAATCTTATTAATAATTACTCAATAATTGGACTCAAATTTTCAAATAACTTCCGAAGAAAAAAAATACTTCAAAGAATAAGAGAAAAAAATATGACTTTAGTGGATTTTTGTGTTTAATCAAAGAGGATAATGAAGAGTTCTCTCTGAATTCTAATATTGAGCATTGAAAAGTTATAATTGCTCATTATTTATTAAATAAATGTTGGTAAATGAATTAAGGGTAAAACAAAAAAAAGAAATTTGTCTTCAGTTTTCTTGATATGTATAAAGTGATCAGTAAAAATAAAATTTATTTTTAATATATTTACCAAGTAAAAGTGAACGGAGGAAGCATTATTATAGGGGAGTGATTGAAGTTGTAGACTAATGGTTGCAATTACACTTACATCGTTTAGATGCAGGCGCAAATACTTATTCACACTCAGTGTTTATATTTATTCAATTTAACCTTATAAGAAGTTAAAACAAGAATATATATTAGATGTATAGACGAAAAAAAGGATAGCTCGGTACATAAAATATTTTATGTTTACACGAAATTCGTGGAAGGGTCACACCCCAAGAGAATATGACGTAGACAGTTTATCCTGATGTAAGCAGGTGATCTATAGATCACGCGAAAACGACTTGACCATACCTCGAGGTTTCCCTTCTAAATGTACAGACAAAAAACACAAATTTATGTTCATTAATTTGGTATAAGTATCTCGACGTATACTTCTAATCTTATCAAATGCCACCTTCTTTTTATCTTTCCTTTTTTACTATTCACGAGCTTATCTTGTCGAGAGAAAAAAAAAAGGGAATTGCTCAAGAAAACCCTTTTAGAGATGAGGGTTATTCATTTATTTTTTCTTTTCTTGTTTCTTTTCAAGAACGGACGTAATTTGCTGCTGGTTCCATATTTTTGGTATAGTTTGGCATTTTGGGAGGGAAAACGGGGAGATATGTTGGGTTTGGATTGGAATTATGAAGATTGGAATTGATGTATAATTTGATTCATTTGGGGACAAGAACAAAACAAAATGCCTAATAATTTCCCTCTAAAATCTTTGATAATTGGTGAAGTCAAGTCTTCTCCAAAAGGACCTCCTTTCCTTAACTTCCAAGTTGTACATAATTGAGAGAGATAATGATAAATTGGTGTATCTTTATTATCAATAGTGACTCTGTCTTTTTATATTTTTTGATTGAAATAGCTACAATTGGATAGCTATTCATTTGATTTGATTGGTTCCCATTTCTTTCCCATGCTAGTACTATTTATGATATTAAATTGAAAATAATTGTCAATTTAGCACTTAAATTGTCATTATCATGATATGATACTTAATTAAAATTAAGAGAAGGCAAATACTTAAATAGCTATAAGTTTTTAATATTAAAATTGAGTGGAGAGTTATATCAAGTTATACAAGCAAGTTTCTTTTGGTGTTTACTTACCAAACAAGCGTTCGAAATATGTTGTCCTGGTTTTAATAATCGTCCCATATAATATACTTTTTTTTCCAAGTAGGTTGAGGTTGTCATCTTCTAAATATTTATAGCAAGAATAAGAGGTCGTTCAACTAAATTAATTCCCTAAAATTCACAAACGATAAAATCCAAGTATTGAAACCTCTCGTTGATTCTTCCACTTGCACAGCAACTAGCATCAAGACCAAAGAAGGTGGGAATCTCTTCATTTTTTGTTGTCAGCCTTTATCTTAGTCTTAGCCAAACTTGGTAAAGTTTGCTAATGCTTTTCTTTTTCCCAGCATGATTTATCTATTGAAACTCAAGAGGCAATGCAAAATTTCAAGTCAGTTAATGCATAGTACTGCACTACTGCTACATTTATTAATATTTTGTCGCACAAGCTGGAACTTTAGTGCGTGCGTATGTATAATATGTATCTGTGTGTATAAGATGAGAACAGTATGACATAATTATGCTGGTGACAAGTAGCAATACTCCGTCGATTAGTCGAGATGCGTGCAAATTAAACGAAAAATCTAAATCAGCTAGCAACAAATTGAGATCATCTATATCTAAATCAGCTCAATACTCAGCAACAAATTATTTCTTGTTTTTCTCTCTTGCTTTTCTTTTTGCAAAGCATAGAAATCATATTATACAATAGTGGGGTTAAAGAATCTATATTCATTTATCACGAACTCAAATTAGAGACTTGTTATAAAATGAGCCTTTACCCATGTAGCCATCGATATGATGAACATTATACAAATAATTCAACCACAACTTTGATGGTTTAAATGCAAATAATGATATAGCTGAGCTGGTATATCTTTACATAGAATAGAATATTATGCATATCAGTATGTTTGGAAATGGAAAAGCCATGCTTTATAGGTTATGAAGATACATTCTGTCATAGTGCAAATTGCAGCTATACTATTAATAGATTAAGCTATCTTAAAGAATAAAATAAAGAACTCCTTTCATTTGATTCTCTCTCGAAAAAAATATATATTTCTCTTCATAAATACAGATCACCTGATCCATTAGCCAGCTCCTGAGGATTAAAGTACCATAAACCTCAAATTTTTGGATAAGTAATGCAATATGAGCATTATATATAGTTATCATCGTCATCCTGATGATGCATTGTGTGATTTCACGAATCATTTATTAGTTGTCTCTCTTTATTTTTGATCTTGCTACTTCAAACCACAATATAACAATCTTTTTGTTTTGAATAATAATACCGTTTGAACCAGTTTGTATGTATTTTCATTATTCTACGATTATCAATTACCTTCCACCAGCGCAGGTGAACATAATTTTACCCACCAAAATTTAACAAATATAAAAAAATCACCTAATTATTATTTTTTTTTGCCTCCGCGGGATACTTCGTCATAACAGTTTTGCCAGTCGTTCCTCATCCATTTACACACTTGCTTTTGCTTGACACATTCTTTGAAATTCAGAAAACCTTATTTCCCCTCTTTTACTAGGCGAATAGAATTTTGGCATTGACATGATTAAACTTTTATAGAAGTACTAAAAGGTCAGGGTCCAAAGCCCCATTTCAGGTTTTTGAGTCAGTAGTCTGTTTAAAAGTCCAAGAGTCAACCACCCAAATAAAGCTTATGTTCACGAGTCTTCTCATACAAGTTGGCTATGTATTTTAAGGAGCTTGACCAAAAATCCCAAATAACCACCTCCTGCTTTCCCTTGGCTGCCTGTCTACCTGACCACATGTCAAAATCATAAGAGAATTAGCCAAAACCACTGCAGAAGCGAGATGCGTTAAAATTTTCTGCTCCTGGTTTACAAAAAAGGACTTCGCTTCGCTTTTTTATTCCACAAGAGAGATAGTTTCAAATATTTTAGGTATGTAATACAAGGTAACGAGGAGATTAACAAAGATATTACTCACTGTATTGGAGCGGGATGAATGAAATGGAAACTTGCATCAAGAGTTTTGTGTGATAAAAATGTGCCACATAAACTTAAAGGCGAGTGTTACAGAGTGATGGTTAGGACGACTATATTGTATGAGGCTGAGCGTTAACCCGTCAAGAAGTCCCATGTCCAAAAGATGAAAGTAGCTGAAATGAGGATGTTGAGATGGATGTGTAGGCATACCAGGAAAGACAAGATTAGGAATGAAGTGATTAGGGACATGGCGGGAGTGGCCCATGTAAAGGATAAGTTGACAGAATCGAGGCTGAGATGGTTCGGGCATGTGAAGAGGCGAGACATATCGGTCCAGGTTAGAAGGTGTGAGACATTGACCATGGCAGGTCTGAGGAAGGGCAGAGGTAGGCCTAAGAGGTACTGGGGTGAGGTGATTACGCAGGACATGGCAATACTTCAGCTTATCGAGGACATGACCCTTGATAGAATGGAGTGGAGAACGAGTATTAGGGTGGAAGGTTGACAAATAGTCATAAGTCTCTCCTAGACCTGCCTGTATTACTAGTTCTATTGTTGTATTTTCTTATTCATGTTTTGTATTCATACATGCTGTGTTATTCGCTTTCATTACTATGCTACCTTGTTGTTGCAATTGTTTGTTGCTTTAGTTTTACTGTTCCTTAAGTTGAGGGTCTAAGGGAATAGACTCTATCTTTGTAAGGTAGGAGTAAGGTCTGCCTACACACTACCCTCCCCGGACCCTATTTGTGTGATTACACTGGGTTTGTTGTTGTTGCTGCTTTTGATGTCATGCTTTAAGGTGAAAAACCTCCAACAAAGATAGTGACATCCGATCAGAAGAAAATCAAAAAATTGGATATCAAAATAGACACAGTGCAGTGAAACAAAATATTTCAACCAATATGGTGTTTGAGTAAATTCAGAAAATATTATTATAGAACCAGGCATAGCAACATTGTCGCCAGATTGAAACAAGAAAAAGCAACAACCATTGTAAAGCTAAGTTAAAATTAAAAGCTATTTAATGCTCTAATTCAATCAAAAGTGCTCATCTTCGACATCGAAATCTCCAAGGACAGCATTATTGCGGTGGAGACACGATAGCATGATGATCTAGCCCGAAGCAGTTTTCTTTTGTTGGAAGACAACCGCGTAAACTGGGACTATTACACCAATGGCGACTGCAGACCAGACACCAACAGTCATCTTCAGCTTCTGGTGTGACATCCTGTCCAAGTTGTACATGTGCTTTGCGTGAAGGTAGAAAGGTTCATCATGCCCATGACCTCCACCCATTCTCTTAATGCCTGTTGAGTGGATCTCTCTCTTCACTGACCAAACAATGAATTTCAATTATCAGCAAGGTCAGACTTACAAAAACCATGAACAACGGCATCCAAGCTTGATCGAGATGCAATCATCGTAAAGAAAAGGTGAGACGGAAAGCCCAAATTTAGCAATGAATATGAGAGAAACAAAAGTTTCAAAAACATGAAAAATTAACTTAAACAAGTATAAATGTATAAAATGTGCATATTATGCACGAAGTTGACATATAAAACAATTGAAAGTCACTCAGGAAAGACATAGGAAAAGAAACTTTCAATTGCCACAATGTTCAACGAAAAGATTGTCAAAGTGATGAAGGCATGCTCGTCTGATAAAAGGAGGGGTTACCAACCAGTAAGGCATATATCACTAGGATAGTTTCCAAATTTTGAGAAGGTTAGCTGATCAGCTCCAGAGTTTATAACTTAGTTGTTAAAAGTCACTTTCCATTGGTCTCCCTTTTTAACATCAGCATGAATTCATAGACTTGAATTGATTTACACATATTCACAGACCTAAAGATCATCCCAAAGAGATGAGAGAGCTAGAGCTATTGCAATTAGTTTTTTTGGATAAGTAGGAAGTAGAGGTTGTTATCGATAGAAAAGAGAAAATAAAATTCCACTGGTATTTGGCATGAAAAAATAAAATTCCACTGGTATTTGGCATGAAAAAATAAAATTCCACTGGTATTTGGCATGAAAATTAACACGGGATATTTTGGAGCTGCAAGATATCATAAGATAGCTCCTTCTACTGAGGTGCCTATGTGCTATATAGCAGCCAAAATATGGAAATACCAAGAGTAAGAAGCCCACCCTACCCTGTCTCCCAATATCAATCAATCAACTACTCTTCAATCCCAAACTAGTTGGGGTCAACTATGTAAATCCTCAACATCTGATCCACCACATTCAGCACCATTGAATTCCAATATGTAATCTTGTCTCTAATCACAAATTTAAATTCTCTCTATGACTAGATGCACTCCAAAATCTCACACATCTAAGCAAGCTAAATAATACTCCTGCAGGACACATGACTTAATGTAAGTGTAACAACAACAACTAACCGATAGCACAAAGGAGGGAAAGAGGAACGGCGGACGTAATTAAGAACATTAAACTAAATCGTAATATTAGATCGATATATCATACCATATAAATATTATGTACATCATGCTGAGCAAATACTAGCATATTGCATTGAACCTATACAATAGTTCTCATAAATAGAAACGAAGAAAATGAGAATCGCGCTGACACCAGAAAATGGGCAGATCTAAATAGCGATAAATGCCCATCAAAATAGATCCCTACAAACCATCACACAAGCGGAAATCTATATCTAAATTGACTTTTTTGGTGAGATTTCAGCTTCAACATACAGAAATAGCAAGAAATTCAAATAAGAAAAAAATATCAATCAGCTATGTATCAGTTCCCAGATTAGTTGGGCTCATTTCATTAAAGTAAATGATATTAAAAAAAAAAAAAAAAAAAAACCAAAGGCATACATCACTTTTGGAAGAGATAAACACCGACCTGTTTTGGAGAAAATTGATTCAGATGAGCTGATAAGCTTGGAAGCACACGACCGTAAGCCGTTGTTCAACGCCATCGCCGTTCTCTGCCTATGTTTTCCTTGGTGTTTTTCTATAGCGAGTGTTATAAAGTGAGCATTGTGGTATATTTCAATTTATATACTAGCAAATTTTTATTTTTCATTTTTAGGATATTCCATAGCGCTGGTTGTAATTTTTTTTTAATCAATGAGCAATTGTACCTTTTTTCTAAGACTAGTGAGAGTATGCCCGGGCTATGCCCCGGGCCAACAGCTATTTAGTATTTGTTTTTAATATTATTTTTAAATGTCATTCACTTTTGCATTTAATTTGTCATGTTATTATTGTATATGTTAATAGACTTATGTTTTTAGAAGCTGCTTATAATGGCCGAGTATTCTTTTTTTTTTTTTTTTTTGTAAATAAAAATTAAATATGTGAATAATCCGCGTCTATATGTATATTTTTGCTTCTCTGGTGAATGTTGGAGTGCAATTTTAGTTTCATTATTAGAAGATACTCTTATATTACAGTTTATCGATCAATAGTTATTTCAAAATCACTTAAAATCAATAATAAGATAATTTACATAAAGTGTTTTGTTACTCCATTTATTATATCGTTTAACAAAACCAATATCGTTTGCTTATCTGTATGCTGTATTTATACTTTTCCATAACCTAGTAGCTGTGTAATTTCGCCTCTTTTTTCAATCTTGTCTTTCTGATTCAGCACCATGTAGATTTCAATGTTGAGCTAAGAAAATCTTTTCCTATGTGAAAACTTAGTTTTATGATTTTTGGACCTCACCTTATTGGATACTACTATTTAGGAGTGGTAATTAAACGTGCAGGTCATTTTGGATATGGACGGATCGAAAAGGGATAATACAAAAATAAATAAAATATTCGATCCAATAGGAATAGAAAATGAGTTAACTAGTGAATAATATGATATTCATATTATTTATGGCTTCTTGAATATGATCATTCTTGGGAGAATTTTTAGTTTTTCAAACTTGAATAATTCCAATTTGAGTCTTTGCAAATATAAAAGTTAAACATATTGTTCATCTATTAATTATTCATATTTTAAATGGATAATATGAATCTTATTCATATTTGACCATTTTTAAAAAGTTCATTATCCAACTCATTTTTTAGCGAATAATATGAATGAATTATTTCATTCATTTTGCCACTACTACTATGTACTACCCATAAAATCAATGCTAAATTGGTGAAAGCTTTCGGTGGGAGTGACATTTCATTTTTAATTTTGGGGGTAGGTCGACAATTTGATCTTTCAACTTTGTGGAAGACGTGACACTTTTTTAGCTACTATAGTTCAATCATTTATTGAAGCACATTTTATTATTGTATTGGTTTGTGTTCATTTCCCCCGTGTAATAAGTAGTAATATATATCTTATTTGCTTTAGATGAAATATTACAAGGATATAGTAATACAATTTATTTACAGTCATTGCTAAAAAAATCTTCTAATAATCTTAAGGTCTTTCATTGAAAGACATATACAATTAAAATAGAGATAAAAACTGATTTTAAACATATAAACACAATTCTTTACATGATCAAGTTTCTAATGAAAAGACTTAAAGTAAAAACAATTAATAAAAATCTCAAAAAAGCAATGCAAGCAATTAAGATAAAGACTATTTAAAAAGTTAATGACGAAAATGTTTTCAAATATTTTTATATAAGATCTTATGATAAAAATTTCATGTAATCATGTTAAGTATTTGTATGCAGTTCCACTCTTTAATTTATATTTACTGTAATTAAATTAAATCAAACAATATCTCCAGTCAAATGATATACCTTATGGATAAGAATACACCCAGTAAACATTGAAATAATATTGGCCACGTGATTATCAAATGGGCCCCATGATTCTTAAAGAGTTGTACAACAGACATGGCTATCAGAAAATTCGTGTTTATTCTTGCTCTTGCAAAATGATAAACAAAGAGTCAGCTGGGACCCACGCCACAGAAAAGCTTTTCGATATGAAGTATGCTGAGATAAGCAGGGACAATTCGGTCTAGTCATTCAAATATCTATATGGCAGCTACAATAAGATGCCTTTTTACCCAATCACGTTGCTCCCTTTCACCCGAAATTACAAAAACACCCTTGAGGTGCCAAGCAGGCATGTTGACCTTGTGTTTGCTTATTCCCCTTCTAATAAGTAGTAAAAACGTTGAGCATAGTAATTAAAATAAATACCCACCCAATTTATTTTATATGACATACTTTCTTTTTAATTTATCTAAAAAGGATTTTAAAAAAATTAAAATAATTTAACTTTAAACTTTTGAGTTTATCTCAACGACTTTTTATAGTCACAAAAAATGTTTGAGGGTTGATTAGCTAGAGACTCGTGTTTTAGCTACATTGTGCTCTCCAATTACTATACTTAGATTGTATTTGAGCCTAATTGTTAGTACTTTTTACTTATTATATGTGTTACATTGTGTTGGATGTGATTTCGAGTGAAGAAGCAAGTTTTAAGCTGAAATGGATGATTTCGAGCATTGAAGTCTAAGTAAAAGCCCAAGATATTAAGTCGGGATCACGTTCGGGACTTGAGGACCAAGTCTGGATGTCAAAAAGTGAGAAAAAAAATTACTTTGAGAAAAATACACTACTGTGCCTCGCTTCGCCATGCGCCGCGGGGTGCTAGTACAAAATTCTCGCATAGTGTAAAAATCAACTCTCTGAACTTTTCCACAGGTGCACCGCGCATGTGCAAATTTTACAGAGTATTTCTCCTACTTCAGCTTGGAAAGGATAGTTTCGTCCTGGCCCGTTCCTATATGGTATAAATACACCAAAAATACATTTTTAGAGGACTTTTTTTTTTTTTTTTTTACCTTGGAAGCTTTGGGAGAGCATTGGGAGCTATAAGACACAGAAATTTATCATCTTTTCATCAATTAAATGCGAGAGTTCGGATTATAACGTTAGATTGATGTTTTCTCACTCTTTAATTATATTTATGATGACTCCCTCCGTCATTATGGAGTAGCTTACCTTAGGGTTTTGACATGATTTGGTGACTTGGTTGCTGTTTATGGATTTAACTACTGCTTAATCGCTTGAATTTATTGGAGGAGCTTTAATATAGTTGTGATTTTATTCTTTATAGTGTTTAATCGAAAGATGAACATCTTATTGAATATTATTGAGTGTATGCCTTAGTTTATTTTGGTGATTCTTTGAAGTAATCGAGAGAACTTTTTGAGTTACCATTTAAATTAAGATTGAGCAATATTCGCGAGAAGTTTCTCTTAGATCATTCCTACCAATAGATTCTTGCAAGTTTCATTGCACTTCACATTAGTTTATTTGAAAGATTTAGATTTAATCGAGAAAGGAGTCTGAATCAGAAGTATAAGCCAATCACCTATTGAATTCGTGAGAAGTGATAGAACCTTAAGAGTGAAATATAACAGTATCATATCCACAATAACAACCTTGCACCTATAATGTCAAACCTTATTTATCACATTGATAAGAAATCAACTCTGTCAATCTCCAGTTCTTTGCAGTTAATTGCTTTACTTTAGTAGTTAATTGTAGTTCGTAATAATTCCAACCAAGTTTTGATCATCCTGAATAGCAGTTACCCTAGGTATTACTAGAGCATTGTTTAAATTCAATCCCTATGGAGACGATAATCATATTATACTATTTTTGGCTAGCGAGCATCAATTTTGTGTTGTGTTTTGCGCTCGTTAAATTTTTGCGTCGTTGCCGGTGATTGGTAATCAATAGTGTTCAAAATAGTTTTTGGTGCTAATTCAGGAACCTATTTTATTTCTGTGTGCAGGCAACATGTTGACTTCTCTGGTGTATGACTCGATCTTCTTCAAAAGAACTGATTTCATACAATCCAGATGTGGAAAAGAGTCTACGACAGTTGAGGAAAGAAAAAGAACTCATCGGAAGGTTCTTGGGGAAACCTTCAACCTAAGAACACATGGCTAATAACGGTGACGGCAAAATAGACTAAGTTGCAAGAGAGGCAGCACAACAAGAAGCTGCACGAATAACAGTTGAGACAACCTGTAGAGTTGAGACTATCAAAGATGGTGAAGATCGAAGATTCAATCTAAACCGACCCTTGGTTGAAGACCAGTTCGAAAATATGGTACCGAGGCCTGGTAGAGCATTGGGTGATTATACCAGACCAGTCTACAATCAGGAACTGTCCAGTGTCAGATCTCCACCCGTAGCAGCGAATAATTTTGAGTTGAAGAATATTTGCTTTAAACTATCCAGAACATTTTTATCTTCAGAGGGAAGGTGAATGAAGATCCTAACATTCGCTTGATGTATTTTGAGGAAATCATGAACACCTTCCAGTACAACGGAGTGTCAAAAGATGCAGTCTACTTAAGGGTATCCCTTTTTCACTGAAGGATGACGCGAAGCACTAGCTTCGTAAATTACCAATGGGGTCGATCAGGACATGGGAAAAAGTTTCTTGAAAAATACTTCTCAGTTGCATAAACAGTGAAATTCAGAAGGAAAATTCACAACTTCTGCCAGAAGGACAATGAAACAGTTTTCGAGACTTGGAAAAGATTTAAGGAGATAGTGAGAAAGTATCAGCATAATGGGATTGAATTATGGATGCAACTTCGAACTTTTGGGATAGACTGACACATTCCTCACGAAGAACTCTAAGCACTGTAGTTGTAGTTCCTTTAATGAAGAAGACTCCGGAGGAGATTGTTGCAATTCTTGATGAGCTCTCTGAAGACGCTAACCAATGGCCTGCTGAGAGTAACAATAGAAGAAAATTAGTTGGAGTTCATCAAGTAGATTCTAACATATCAGTGCAAGCCCAACTAGATACCATGGCCAAAGAGATAAGAATGTTGACTTTAGCCAAGGTCCAAAGCCAACCATCATTATTTGTGACTTCCGTGGAATGGGTCATCTAACGCATGAATGTCAGTCCTCAGCTGCAGATGAAGTGGTAAATATTGTGGGAAGCTTTGATATAGGAAACTACCAGAGTGGTAATAATTTTAACTCTTTGGGACAGAGGCACCCATCAGCAGAATAATCTGAGACCCCAGGGACAAGGAGCTCCAAGATTTCAGAATCAGCAGAGGCAGTAATACCAGCCTCCACATTCTAATCAATCTAGCATGGAAGATCTAATGAAAGCTTTCACTATTAAAACGGATGAGATATTTGAAACTTATAGTGCAGCTATTCGAAACTTAGAGACGCAAGTGAGGTAGATTGCTAGTTTGTTGTCCGAGAGGTCTCCAGGAACCTTCCCTACGGATACCGAAAGGAATCCAAAGGAAATAATAAATGCAGTGTCGTTAAGGAATGACAAAGTATTGCAAGGTCCATTAGTAGCAAAGAAGAATGAGTTGAAAAGAAATCAAGTTAAGAATGAAATGAAGGCAGAGCAAAAGGATGACCTGAAGAAGAAGAATGAAGAAGAAAGACAAACAAAGAAGAAATGATGAGATCGAAGAGAGTAAATATATGCTTGCTCTACCTTTCCCTCAGAAGCAAAGAAGAGAGAAGTTGGACAAGCAATTCGGGTACTTTCTAGAAGTGCTCAAGCAGGTGCATGTGAATATACCTTTCACGGAGGTGCTTTCATAGATGCCAGCCTATTCTAAATTCTTGAAGGAGATCGATTGTCAAGCTCACAGAGCATTGTAGTGCCATCCTACAAAATAAGCCCCTTTAAAACTGTGAAGATTCAGGGATTTTTACTATACCTTGATCTTAGGAAGTACTAAATTTGAAAAACTCTTTGTATGATTCAGGTGCTTCTATTAATCTTATGCCTTTGTCTATTTTTAGAAAATTGGAGGGAGAGATTGGAGAAATCAGATCTATACCTGTGTCTTTGCAGTTGGCGGATCAGAGCACAATTATACCGGAAGGAATAGTGAAAGATGTGCTAGTTCAGGTGGATAAATTTGTGTTCCCTGTGGACCTTATCGTGGTGAATATAGAAGAGAATAGGGAGATCCTTATTGGCTACTAGTAGAGCGATTCTGGACACTCAAGCGAGGCAGCTCATACTCAGAGTGGGGGAAGAAACGGTGGTCTTTAAGATGGACGGAGCAAGGGCGGCCCTAAAGGAGCAACTTGGAGAGAGTAAAACTGATAAGTGTGGGTTGTACCCAAAGAAAGCCGGAAAGAAGCTCTCAACATGGATGTGTGCACTAGGTTGGCCGTGCAAAGGAGATCCCGACTTCGATTCAGACCCCCACTAGATGAATCGAAGAAATTCCTTTACCTCTTACTTTTTATTTATATGTCATGGGGACATGATACAATTTAAAGTGTGGGCTGGGGGATGTAAAATGTACATGTATGTTTGTTTTCTTGTGTTTTCTTTGAATTCTTTTTTTGACTTTTTTCGACGATGGATTTCCTCAACTGTCTTCTTGAAGGATCAAAGTCAAAGACAAAAAAATTATTTTGTTGTTTTAGATAGTATAACAATTCTCCCTTAGTTTTTCTTTACTCCACGGTTCTTTTCCTAGGGTTTTTCTTGAACCAGGTGTAGTTAGTTTTTTGTTAGGAATAGAGAAGTCTTGTGCTATTTCTTGACTTTGTTGTGCCTTGAGTGCATTGAGTGCCTTAGTTGTGACGCTTAGGATCATTTCTTGACTCGTCTATAAGTGCCTTAAATTGGTTGATTGTGACTTTGCTTAACTGCTTTTGACTAGAGAATCGGGATAGATTCGATCCTGAGTGAATTATGTGCCAATGTGTATGTGAGGTTGTTGTTGATATTCTGTGTATGCTAGTTGATGTCTAGAATTTGCCCTGTGTTTTTGCAAAGCAAAAATAACGATTTTGTTCAGTCTAGAATGTGATAGAGGCATTTCTTTGTTGAGCCATATATATGCTTTTACCCACCTAATTGATGTGTATCTTAGTTAGCCCTTTTGAGCCTGTAATCCTACTTCTTTGGAAACCACATTGAAATCCTAATCCACTTTGTCTGAATTGAATATTTGTTTGAACCTTTTACCTCTCTTGAGCGCTGGATTTTGCTATAAGCTTGTAAAAGCTAAGTTGAGATATGGTTGAATTTTTGAGTGGAACTATCGAAAAAGGAGAAATGTGCATTGTTTGAAAAAATTGTAAAAGCCACTTGTAGGGAATTGAAAGAAAAAAAAAAAGAAAAAAAAAGTGAGTTTGCTTGAAAAAAATAAATCACAACTTGGAGAAGAAAAAATCGATCCTTGCTAGTGGCAGTTCTCATCTTGTTTGTGCTTATAGAAAATGGGAGCTCGATGTTGTTATATTATGAAGGTTGGGATTTGGTTCAACATAAGTATAAGGTCTGAATTGTTAATGTATATATATTAAAGTGCTCAGGGAGGTGTAGTCACTATTATCCAAATTATATCCTACTGTCCCCCAACTTACATTACAACCAAAATAAAGTCCTACTTGATCATTGATTGAATGAGCTCAATTAGTAGAGTTTTACACTACGGGCAAGTCTATGGTACGTTTTCTGTGGCGCATGAATTTTAATTCTGAGAGTGAGTGAATTCTTTCAATCTTGGGTTCTTATTTGTTCTTGAATTTTTGTGTGTGTGGGCACATGACTTATGAAGGTACGGTAAACTCTCTATTGTTTGTGTGAGGGCACATGACTTCTGAAGGTAAGGTAAAGTCTTTGACCTCTGTGTTAGAGCAAGTGAGTAGATTGTGAAAAATACGTGGTGCTTTTGAGTCGAGTCTGAAGGCTAGGATATTATGATATGGTGCTTAGTCTGCTTTAAATATTCCTGGCATGATGGGTTAGGAAAATTGTTTGATGAAAAGGTCGTCTCTAGGTGAAGTGTAGTTTGATTGTTCAAGGACGAGCAATGGTCTAAGTGTGGGGTGTTGATGGTAGGCTAGGAACTCGTGTTTTAGCTACATTGTACACTCTAATTACTATCCTTCGATTGTATTTGAGCCTAATTATTAATACTTTGTACTTATTACGTGCGTTGAATTGTGTAGGATGTGATTTCGAGTGAAGAAGCAAGTTTGAAGCTAAAATGGATTATTTGGAACTTTGAAGTTTGAGTGAAACCCAAGATATTAAGCCGGGATCACGTTCGAGGGTCTAGGACAAAGTCTGAATGTCAAAAACTGAGAAAAAAAGATTACTCTGAAAAAAATACTACCGCACTGCGCCATGCGCCACGGTGCGCTAGTACAAAATTCACGCAGAGTATAAAATTCAACTCTCTGAACTTCTCCGCATGCGCACCGCGTGGGGAGGCGCGTTGTACGCCGCACATGTGCAAAATTTATAGAGTATTTCTCTTACTTCGGCTTGGAAATGATAGTTTCGTCCGGGCCCGTTCCTATATGGTATAAATACACCAAAACTACATTTTAGAGGACTTTTTTTTTTTTTTTAACCTTAGGAGCTTTGGGAGAGCATTGAAGGCTACAAGACACAGAATTTTATCATCTTTCTATCAATTGAATACGAGAGTTTGGATTACAAGGTTAGATTGATGCTTTCTCACTCTTTAATTATATTTGTGATGACTCCCTCCATTATTATGGAGTAGCTTACCTTAGGGTTTGACATGATTTGGTGACTTGGTTGCTGTTTATGGACTTGACTACTGCTTAATTGCTTGAATTTATTGGAGGAGTTTTAATATAGTTGTGATTGTATTCTTTACAGTGTTTAATCGAAAGAGGAATATCTTATTGAATATTATTGCATCTTATGCCTTAGTTTATTTTGGTGATTTTTCGAAGTAATCGAGAGAGCTTTTTGAGTTACAGTTTAAATTAAGAATGAGAAATATTCGCGAGAAGTTTCTCTTAGATCTTTCCTACTAATAGATTCTTGCAAGTTTCACCGCACTTTGTTTTTTTTTTAATAATCACTAGGTTGTCTGCCTAGTGCTGATTTTCATATATATAGCAAAAATACAGATATGGAGGGGGGCATAAACCTGACCTCCATATAGGGAAGGTGTACATCCTTGGTCATCCACATTTGATGACCAAATGTACCTAAATACCTATGTTGATTCAAACATATAGTGATGCAATGACTGTCTATCTTATAACATCGATAGACAATCATATGTACAAAAACAATGAGAGATGAATCTAGGTCAACTATACAAAAAATTCATGTGTTCCTAATTCTACCATCTGTGTTGATTTTCACATAGTCCTGTGATGGTTTTTGCCAAGTTACTTGCTAGACAGTGAGCTGGTGTTTCAAGTTCTCAATAATAGGGTAGACTTCTGTCCAGTTTGATGGCCAATTGATGCTGGGATATGATGTTCTGAGTAGCATAAGGAGATCACCAGTGATAGAAAAAAGTGTTCTAGTCACAGAGGGGGATTTCCTTCCATATTTGGCTGCACATCTATTTTTCCACAGGTTCCAACATATGATGATTGGTAGGGTGTCTATGACTAGGCTGTGCACCTCATTTCCTTCTTTAGGAGCCACCATTTCATTAGGTGCATTTTCAGTGGTTGCCTACGGTCAAGGATACCTACTGGTCCATTGAAATATTTCCAAATGATCTTAGCAAAATGTCCAGTATGAAAGATATGCTCCACTGTTTTCACACCAGATCTGATGCAACATACACATTTTGTGACAGTGGGGGGTCCAAACTTGGCTGTTTTATCATCAGTAGGAAGCTTGTTTCTCAAAGCTCTTCACAAACAGAACGACTATTTGAAAGGGATCTTTTTATGCCATGTCATTTTGTTAGAGAAGAGGATCTGGTTTTTATCCCTTAGCACTGACCATGCTGATGAACAAGAAAACTCGCCAGAAGTGGATGGTTGCCATATTGGTCTGTCCCTGAGGCAGGGATTATAATGTATTTTGGTTTAGAGGATGATGGGAATCATGGCCATAGGCGCCATTTGATTATGTTTTTGAATGTCCCATTGTCCTCCACTCCAAAATTTTGAAACTCTGATATTACCTGATCTGCCTTCTATTTGTCTGTAACCAGCTAGGTGTCCAATACCTAACCAGTTATTCCACCAGAACCTGGTGTTTCCTGAATGCAATCTCCATTTGATGTGAGCATCAGCAGTCTTTTTGGTGATCATCATTCTTCTCCATGATTGTGATTGTCCAGAATCCCATTTTTTGGACATGGGATGGGATCTTTGGCAGTATTTGGCAAGGAGAATTTCAGTCCACAGTGTGCGTTTGGTTCTGAAATTCCACCACTGTTTGTATTCCATGGATTTACATATTTCAGTTTCACCGCACTTCACATTAGTTTATTTGAAAGATTTAGATTTATTCGAGAGAAGAATCTGAATCGGAAGTATAAGCTGATCACCTATTGAATTCGTGAGAATCAATAGAACCTCAAGAGTGAAATATAACAGTATCATATCCAGAATAAAAACCTTGCACCTATCTTGTCAAAACCCTTATTTCTCACATTGATAAGAAATCAACTCTGCTAATCTCCGGTTCTTTGCAGTCAATTGTCAATTGCTTTACTTTAGTAGTTAATCGTAGTTCGTAATCATTCCAATCAAGTTTTGATCATCTTGAATAGCAGTTAAACCAGGAATCACTTGAGCATTGTTTAAATCAAATTCCTGTGAAGACGATAATCATACTATACTATCTTTGACTAGCGAGCATCAATTTTGTGTTGTGTTGTATTTTGCGCTTGTCAGTCTCAAATTTCAAAAGTCTAAGATATTGTCGTGATATTTTTTATTTATCAAATTAAGGTACAATAGGTGAGCCACTTATTCTATTTTGTGCCGAGATGTGAGGATGCATACAATAATTATCTTATAGTTAAACTATTTGAACTTAAAACACATAAACACCGCCAGTTTTGGAGAAAAATGATCCAGATGAGCTGATGAGCTTGGAAGTGCACGAACGTAAGCCGTTGTTCAACGCCATCGCCGTTCTCTGCCTTCATTTTCCTGATAGAGGAGTTTCTTCTGGATTTTTCTATTGCGAGGGTTTCAAAATATAAGCATTTTGGTGTTTTCAATTTATATACTAACCAATTTTTATTTTTCACTTTTTGGAATTTTCCATTGCGCTAGTAGTAATTTTTATATCAATGAGCAATTATACCTTTTTTTAAGAAAAACGTTGAGAATAATGATTAAAATAAATACCCATTCAATTCATTTATATTACATACTTCTCTTTTTATTTTGTCGAAAAAAAGTAAATTTGTTTAAAATTATTTAACCTTAAACTTTATATTTTACTTCAATAATTTACTTTTATAGCTATAAAGATATTTCATCTGTGATTTCGTCTCAAATTTCAAAAGCCTAAGATATTGTCGTTATAATTTTTACTTTATCAAATTAAGGTTGCATCAGTTATTCTATTTTATGCTGAGGCAAATCTAGCCTTCTGTCATCGGGTTCGATTGAATCTATAAATTTTGAGGCAGAGTATAATTTACGTCTAAAATTTTATTAAAATTGAGTAACAAATGAGTAATAGATATGAACCTATAGTTTTAAAAATATAATGGGTTCGATAAGAATTTTAAAGGTTGCCATAAATTTAAATTCTGAATACGCTTGTGATTTTGTGCCAAGAATCAGATGTGAGGTGCACCCTGCATGGTTAACAATCACTTGTATGTGTTGGTGACTTGAGACATGAACTTAAAAGTAATGATTATCCTACCGCTAAAATATTTGAACTTGAAACTCATCGTAGAAAAGAATTTGAACTTAAAATTCTAAATAGACTATACTATTTACTTGTACTCATTAGTATTCAAGTAATTCTTCATATAAATCATAAATCATAATGTGAGGAAATTTGTTTTCTTTCTCTTTTCTTTTTCAAGGTAGAAATGAACCCGCGAATAGTTGGAAGAAGAGAAAGTGGAACAGAAGGAACTTCTTGGCGGGACTGAAAATTCTGTACCTAAGTGATATATGGTGAAATTGCAAGATTATAACTCTAATCACCCCATTTCGTATTCATCAATTACTTGGAAGTTTACTTGCTTTAAAGGAAAGTAGTAAACAATCTTCTTGAACAAAGCACGATGTTGGAATAAGTTTTCACTAATCAAAGTCTGTGATTTAATAAAACAACACAATCTTTAGTGTTCATCCTAGACCCGCAAAGTGCATTAAGTTGCTGCAATAGCATATAAAAACCATTAGCTGCTTAATATAGCCAATTAATAATGACAATGTGTTACCATAATAAGCCTAAAGTTTTTTCCAATACTAGAGTGATTGTGTGACACACACAATCAACCAGAATACTAACCCCATTGGCTGTCAATCTCAAGTCTTCAAGGGAAGCAAAAGATAATAGGGAAGCTTAAACCCACCTTATATTATGCAAGTTGTTCAAATCAATCAGATGTTCTTCTTCACACAGAATGATCTTATTTTGTTCACACAAAATTCTTACAGTACTTCAATTCCAGGGTACAACATATATAAAAAGAAAAGGAAGAAGAAATTACCGCTCTACAATAAACTTTAGACAATCGGCAGAGAACAAGACGTTATGAAAGATCCCCAATAAATTAAAATCTTGAGAAGGCCCTCATAGTGAAATGGTTTGAGGAAATCAAGTGGCCTACGAAACATACATGGACTGGTTTGACATTCTTGTGAACGGGTCGATCAGTAACCTCTCTGTTTTGGATGGTCATCCAGTTTAATCAAGCATTTTTAACTCCCCTAATTATGGATGAAAAGATCTCAAGAATTTGGTTACACAACAAATTGCTGACAGCTTGATGATCAGTCCTGATCAAATCCTAGAAATCGTTTCCAGAAGAAGCGCTTCCTGATCTAAGAGCTTCAGCATGCCCATTGCTAGTTTTGCTGATAATCCCCTTGCCAAAGTAATCAGCAATTACAGAAAATCCATCCTTCGAGCTCTTAACCAGTTGGAAGAACTGGTCTGGGTTTTTGGAACTTTGCTCCAAGCTTCTCTTTGTTTCCAGAACAGCTCTGTACTCGGGAGCACACTCGGGGCATTCTTTCTCATTGTCGCCAAGGCAGCGCTGATGAAACGAGTGCATACACATGAAGTGTACAGCAGGAAGGTCGAGTGTGAACGTGCAAGCAGTACACTTGCTAAGCTGAAAAATTCTAGCATTTGTTCTTAGATCCTGGATCTCTTTTCTCATTGTTAATGATTCTTCCTGCAAAATGAGGGAAATAATCAGAATATTATATTTCTCAATTTGTGTTTAAAGATCCATAAGAACTCAGATGAACATAAAAATAGAAATCGAGATAACTGAATATTTTTTCTTGAAAAGAATATAGAAAAGAGGGAGTATTTTTCAAGTAGACTACCCGTCTTACAGGTGAATAGCTAGCGAGCACGGAGAATTGCGGGTATCGACAGTGTTTCTAGGTGCTTGAAGCCGAGAGAAGGCAATAGAAGTCAAGCATCTAATTCAGCGGTGAAAAAGAATGCTTTCCATGGGGAACAGCCAATAGAAGGCAATAGGTATTAGGTAGACATGATGCAATAGGAGCCCATTTGGGTTGGCTTTAAAAAAGTGGCTTTTCGGCAAATGTAACTTTTAAGCCAAAAAGCAATAAGTTGGGATTTGCCAGCTTATTACTTTTGGTTTGTTTTAAGCAGTTTTAAACTTATTTTAAGCATTTTAAACTTTGCCAAACACTGAAAAAAGCTAAAAAGAGCTTAAAAGCTGATTTGACCAGCTTAAAAGCCAATCCAAACACCCTCTAGTATAGGATTAAAGACAGCTATTCCAGCTACTCCTATCCTCCCTCTTCCAAAAAGAAAAAACAAAACAAGAAAAAAAAAAAAAAAAGTATGCAAGACTTATTGCTGAAAGGATAACTTGAACTCTGGTATAGTGACTTTCCATTATCTATTGAAATATCAATGGAGTAAAGGAAAATCATTTAAACAACTACTACTACTACTACTACTACGACGCCTTACTTCTACACAAGTTGGATGCGCCATATGAATCCTCACTGACCTTTGTTCCCCATTTAGAATAATCTCGGGCCAACATTATACAAAATAAAAATAAAAAAGAAATATACTAGAAGTTTTCTATATTTTCTACTGGCATACGCATTTGTAATAGCGCTAAAAAGACTCCAAGAAAGCATACGACCTAGTATTAGCATGATTAAAACATATTTCCAACTCATTGGTACCAACTATATAAATCTTTTTCTTCCATCTGTGTCCTATCTTTCACTAAGTCTTCATTTATTCCAAGAGATTGTAGGTCTTTCAAGACAACTTCCTTCAATGTGATTTTAAGTCTACCTCGTGCCCTTTTTTAACACCTTCATTCATCATGGTTTCACAGTCAAGACAAGTGCATCTGTAGGTTGATGCATGAGATGATCAAACCATCTCAAGCAACCTTCTCTTGTTTTATCCTCAATGCGTTCCCCTTGCACCTTCTGGCGAATGTGGACACTTTTAATCTTGTCTAATCTTGTCTGACCATATATCCATCTTAGCACTTGCAATTTTGTTTCTTGTAAAATTGCAAGAAACAAAATCATTGAAATAGTGTCAGAAAAAGTTTCTTGCGTTGAAATCCATATGTCATAAGTGTGTGATTTGGGGAAATAACAATGAGTTTAATTTAAGGTGTCAACAAAGCACTTGCAAATAGAAATTATGAAGTTAGGGAGACCTATGATAGTGCAAGTTCCCTGTGATTGAGCTGCATAGGAGGGCGTATGATTGTAAGGCTAGACAAATGAATGGATAATGGAGACACAGATAAAAGGTGACCTTTCCACGGCAAAGTAACAAAACTTACAATTCCTGATTAAGAGCCATGGTGTAAGTAGATTGAGGAGAGTGGCAATTTGAACCCATATATCAAGAAAACCCAAGCTCTGCATGTTTTTAGCAGGTACGATGAATATATTGATTTCTTTTTATATTAATAAATCTTAAAACACAAATGCAATAGGTGGTGGCACTAGAATTAGAATCTCGAAGTTTAAGACTTGATATTCTGGAAAACTACTAAATTTTTGGATGAACAAAATCACTTGATACTCCGGTGTTTTCGAGGTACAGGGAGGAAGCCATATCAAAGCATCACTTTCCAAAGCAAGGTAAAGGTTTTGGATAATATGGTGATTGATAAAAGGAAATTTGTGCGTGAAACCGGCTTACTGACATTAAAGAAGACGAATAACAACTCTATGATAAAAACATTGGTACATTAGTTCAGAAGGCAGACCATCGATGATCCCAATAGGAAGAAAAATATTCTAGCAGTTTTACTTTCTCGTTAGAGGCCACAAGGAGTAAAAATCCCAGTTCAGATAAACGTTCTAACACCAGGGAACTGTGATCAGTTTTACTTTCTCGTTAGAGGCCACAAGGAGTAAAAATCCCAGTTCAGATAAACGTTCTAACACCAGGGAACTGTGATGGGAATACTGTTAGGTTGCTCATGAGGGTTAAGAAGGAGGTTGCATGAAGTGGACATGAGCAGGTGCACAGAAAGAAGTACACAGCAGTAGAAGTTCAAATAGTAACAATCGCCCCCAATACACTGATCCATTTTTATGTTACCTTTCTAAAAAAAAGTACAAAATTTACACACCCTGATTAAGAGCCATGGTGTAAGTAGACCGAGGAGGGTGGCAATTTGAACCCATATATTAAGAAAACCCAAGCTCTGCATATTTTAGCAGGTATGATGGATAACAATTATATGTATTTCTGATTATATAAATAAATCTTAAAACACAAATACAGTATGTGGTGGCACTATAATTTAGAATTTCAAAATCTAACACTTGATATTCTGCAAAACTACTGAAGTTTTGGCATGAACATTGTCACTTAATACTCAGGGTTTTTGAGGTACAGGGAGGAGGGCCATATCAAAGCATCAATTTCAAAGTAAGGAAAAGGTTTTAGATAAAATGGGAGGAATTTATATAAGTAAATTTATGCGTGAAACCGGCTTCTTCCCGACATTGAGGAAGACAAATAACAACTCTATGATAACAATAATGGTACATTAGTTCAGAAGGCAGACCATCGACGATCCCAATAGGGACGAAAAACCATCCTAGCAGTTTTACTTTCTAGTTAGAGGTCACGAGGAGTAAAAATCCCGAGTTCAGACAGACGTTTTAACACCAGGGAACTGTGCTGGGAGTACTGTTAGGTTGCTCAGGCGAGCTAAGAAGGAGGTTGCATGAAGTGGACATGAGCGGGTGCACAGAATGAAGTACAAAGGAGTAGGAGTTCAAATAGTAGCAGACTGTTGGACATATATTCTTGATTTAAACTTAATGGCCTCCCAGATATCGATCCAAGACTCACACATCCACGAATACACCTCCAATAACGAAAGAAAACACACTCAATCAATTCGAGATGGTGAAAAATAACAATCACAGGTCCTCTCATCTATCCAGCAACGTGGAAGGCCTAAGGTCAAAATCTCTGAAACAAAGCCTCACAAAGTAAGAAGAGTATACTGTGAACCTTTAGTTGGGGCAAATAGTAAGAGTATTCATTGGACTGAAAGGAATTCTGAACCCAACAAACACAAAGAGAAGAGAATACGAAAGAAACCATTCTCCAAATTGCTTAGGCCACAAATCAGTATGGTAAATGAGATGAGATGGGAGCTCAGAGAATTGGGAGTCCCTTTGGTAAGTACTAAAACTTATTTACTGATGCAACAGAAAAAGATTCTGAACTATGTTGGGATGATATGGAACAGTCATTATCTTCACCAACATATTGGAAGATATCAACAGCAGACTATGCTGAAACGTGTACTACATGAAAAGGCTCAGATAAGTCAAGTAGATGGTACAGCTCAATAATTCACCACACATCAAGAAAGAACAGTGCACTGAAGCTAAGTGACCCTTAGTTATGCCATTGGAGTGTAATTACCTTTTAACTCTATTAAGGAAATGACTGAAAGGAGGCAAGTTAGTTTACACATTCCAAGTAACCCAAAATGTATACATCCAGAAATATAAAAGGGAATTGGAACAGACAAGTACCAACCTGATACTTCTCTATAGCTCTACGGTCTTCGTCAATCAGCTGAGACTCCTGTTCTAACTTTCGCGCTATGTAATCTTTGATAACAGAGAGAGTGAGGCACGGATTTTTGGCAAGTGTCTGAAGAACAACAATGGGAGGCAAGATATCATCCCTCTCAATGTAAGTCAATACTTCTTTGACTTCTTTTGAGCAATCTTCTCCAAGTTCACCAAAATACTTCAACAAATCTGCCCAAAGAGAAGAATCACCCGCCTTACCCAAATCACCCAATCTCTTGCAGCATGCTATCAAACCTTCATGATCATGTACCTGCATGTAGCATGCAATAACTTCTTTGTAAAGTTTCATCTTCTCATAAAGAAACAACAGTCCTTCTTTAAAGTCATTCATCTCGCATAAAATTATGGCAAGATCAACATCATATAGTGGTTGTTCTAGTTCAGAAGGCCATGCACTCTTAAGCAAGGTCAGCCCCTTCTGACGTCGCTCTTGACGACCTTTCTCATCATTTAAGTCTTTCTTGTCTGGTATCGCCTTCCCATTAAATACTGCTTTTGAAAGTTTATCTACTAAATCATTTCCACTTTCATCTATGTTAGATTGTGAAATTGATGGGAAATCCAGATCATGAGAAAAGTATAATTCCAGGAGCCTGTTATGAATTTCCACTTGAGCAGATGAATCCGTCACTTTGTTGGTATATTTTTCAAGGAACTCCAGAAGCGCCTGTGGGTAATGGACAAAAATGTTGAGAAAATCAATAGGAGAAGGCAACATGGAGATAAATGCACTACTTGATGCTCCCTTCTTTGGCAGTTCCGCTTCCTCCGTGCAAAGTCTCATAAGTATTTCAACTGTTTCAGCTGGCTTATGCTCAATAAGAATTTTTCCATACTCTTTTACTGTTACCCCAGCTTGACTCAACTCAAGGCTGCTAATATATTGTAAAGCTTCTTCATATCTACCTAGATCTTCAAGCAAAATTTTAAGGTACCATTCATGCCTCCCAGCTTTCTTAGCGACAGACATGGCATGCTCATGATAATTGGCAGCTCTGCATACCCTTATTGCAGTTTCAACGTCAAACTTTTGCTCCCCAACCCCATCCTCACTTTTGATGAACTCATTCAGCTTCTCAACATCTTTCAATTTGGTGTAACAGTTTAATAAAAGAGTGGTATGATCTTTTGAGGCAAGCCCCTTTTCATGCAATTTTTCCAAGTAATTGGTGAGATTGTGGATTCTTTGTGCATCCAAAAATTTTTGTATGACATATGAAGGTTCTAGATGCCCAATGGTGTGTATATACTGAGCCATAGCCTCATCAAAGTCTTGTTTACCGTACAAGTGATCGCCATATTTCCTCAGCACTTCAGCAGTTGCAGCGGCATCAGCTTGCTGGCTTTGGACGAGATTTATAGCAACAGTATAAAGGTTTTTCTTGAAAAGCATATCCAATTTGCTCTCCATATCTTTCTCCCCAATACATAAAGTTGATTTGTCCTCCAAAATAAGTATTATGTTACCCCATTCACAAAGCATCTGAGAAACTTCTTTAACCACTATACTGTGGGCAATTAACCTGTTCTTCAGATCATAAACATTGAAAGTATTGTTTCCAGTTCTTTGATCTGCAAAAACACACAGAAGGTATCCGCGAAACCACCCAAGGAATTTCTTCTCTCCTTCAAAGGCCCAACAAGGACCACGACCATCCACTTCATAGAAATATATCGCCTCAGGCCGACCAATAATGAATTCCTACAAGAGGATAATATCAATGACGCTATACAATGAAGTTATCAGCAAAATGGAAAGAAGATAAGACAGAACACTTCAATTAGAACACACCGATCGATCAGTCATTGCAACACTAGTTACACTGGATCCAATCTGATCAAGAGTCTGCCGGGTAGGTGATTGAGTATGCATGTTGAACAGGTTCACTGAATTTGGAGTAACAGCAAACAGCTGAAGCATCTGACCGTCTACTCTGAAACCAAGACCCGTAATGGAAGATTGACTTTTGTCTGAATGATTATCCACCTGAAGCTTAAAGCGCTTGATGCGTTCACGGGCGATGTCTCCTTGAATGCAATAGATGGAACCATTGTCCAGCCCTATAGCTATGAGTAATAATGGTGGAGCCTCCTCCAGAACCAAAAATGACGTAATCTGCAGTTATAATTTTTCTTGTTGCATTACTTAATCCAATGATATGCAATAAAACAATAGGCAAAACAACTAGATAAGAAAGAAAAAGCTTTCTAAATAATAATATGCACCTTTGCTTCAGGGAACTGGTTGGTAAATATTCGCAGTATTTGAATACAATCTGGACTTGATGTACTTGTTCCCTCGGGCTCCATCTTGTCGAGATCAAAAATTTTAAGACACACAGCTGAGGACTGGGGAGATAGTTGCTCATCTTCTCCAACAGTCACTAAGAAGTTCCTTTGCTAATTAACAGAGAAAAGAGGATTGCTAAAGTTAGTGGCATCATTCTGCATTATCAACTTTAAATAAGCATACTCTAAGGATTTAGTACTCTCTGGGTCTTCATCCAAATTCTGTTAATTCTCACAATCTAAACAATAGATGTCAGAGGTACAAATAATAAATTAGTAAAAAACAAAGAGTACAGTTCTTTGGAGGCACATGAGCAGGTGTCCAAAAAAAAGTATACTGCTGTCAATAAAAAGATACCAGAGAAACAATGCTATAAATGCAACCACCCATCCAACTCAATTAAACAACTAAACTGAAGAACTTGCGGTAATAGACTTTCTAGTGAGTTAGAAGTTTAAATTTCAACGTCACATCTTTTGAAACTCCATATCTTACTTGATACCTTCAGGTCCCAAAGATATGGAAACCTCCACAAATAACAAAAACTCCAGTTAATTAAAATCAAGCCACTCATCGAAAATAAACTTTTATCAGCATTCCTTCCAACCCAAGTTCAGAGTTGGATTCCACAAAGCAAAAACACAGCTGATCAACTATCCAAATAAATTTTCCAGGGTTGAGAGAACTTTCAACGAGCAGAGTCAAGCAATCAATCAATGATTCGTCATATGGATCCTCTACATCCATTTTCCTCTATTTGGACACCATTTCATTCCAAGACTAAAAAAATTCTCTTCGATGACAAATTCAACAAGAGATTCTCTAATCTTACACTTATTCATGTACTAATATACAAGGTCCCACCCAAACAAAAAGTACTCCTAACAAACACTGCACCTAATATAAGTGTAACAGCAACAACTAAACCCTCAATCGTAACTAAATTAGTATTCCTAATATGGATCCACAACTTCCATTGTGTTTTGTTCTTAACTAAGTCCGCGTTGTACTCCCTCCGTTCCACTTTGTTTGGAACTGCGGCACATTTCTATATTTCCTAAACGAGAAACATCTGTAGCCACACTAATGTTATGACATGTTAAAGATCACAAGCTTCAAAAGTCTTATAGCCACACAGTTGTTATAGCATGTCTAATACCACAAGTTTTAAAAGTGTTTTATAGTTTTCTTAAATTTTGTGACGAGTCAAACTATGTCAAATAAATTGAAAAGGAGTGAGTAATAATTAAGGAGAAACTCGAAAAACTTAAAAAATAAAGAAAAAACTAAACCTTGAGCTGTTGAAGGAAGAGGACAGAGGAAGAATGAGCTTGGAAACCATAATTGAACTTCAATCCTCGATCCAATAAGGAAGCGGAGCCGTCATCACAGCCCAATACAATCCTTCCTTTGCCGCTGGAACAACATTGAATCTTGCCCGTTATATCATCTGCTACTTTCCCACTAAACTTCTCCTCAAAGAATTCAAACTTCCTCCACTGATACATCCTTTTGTTGTTGATCAGCCCTTAGCAGCTGCTCAACCGGACCCACTACTTTCCGCTCGAATTGAAAAAGCTAGAAACAATGTACATGTATGTAATTTTGAACCAACTGAGGAGTATAAATTCGGATTTGTATATATTGTGGCAGTATGTAGCTAAAAATTCAATCTTTGTTCTTTTTGCAACAATGCTATAGGATCAAGAACTGAATTTCGAAATGAAATTTTGACCAGATTGATTTCTGGGCATGAGATTGATTTAAAAGGTCGATGACAGGAGGGGAAAAGCTGGAGAACGATGCCGAATTGGATTCGTCGGGTCACTACTGCACCCGTTTCTGCCTGTTTTCTAGCGTTTGTTTGTGCACATTTTTTGAAAATAGGGAAGTTATATTTTCTTTTTCATTTTTTTCATTTTTGTACATTAATGTAAAATAGCTAACTTGATTTTTGAAAGGATAAAAAAATCCATCAATTAATTGATAGATATTTTGGTAATTCAATTTTATATTTTGAAACTTTCCGCTTTTAATGTAATATAGATATAGATATAAATATAGAGATATGTATGTAGATATAGAATTTTTATACAACTCAAGTTAAAATAAAAGCTGCAATGCCATAGTTAAATTCCAAAATATTGAGGATACAATTTGAAGCGTATCAAGTTTTGAAGAGCCAATTGGATTTAATATTGGAGATTAAAAGTGAAATTTATTCCGAAAAGAATAATATTTAACTCATATACTATAATGATGTCTTAGGAATTTTTGCACTAATTTAATTTAACTTGTTGTAGTATGTAATTATTTTATTTTTTAAGTCATTGTTCTCATGATAGTTATCCATAGTGATTTCTTACCTGACATAATGTAAATTTCTCTTTATGTTATCTAGAAGTTAAACTAAAAATAGTAAAAATAAACATGCAACTAATTTTATAGGATTATTCCAAAAAAAAACAAACTAAAATTAGAAGATAAAAGGAATAAAAGAAAAAAGAGATGAGAAAGTTACAACAAGGAAATAAATGGGCAAAGTTGACCCATTGAGACTTCCTTATTTCAGTCAAATGTCAATGAATGACGGATTGTTTCCTATCCTTCACATCTTGTCTTTCTCCCTTGTAGATTTCAGCTACTTCATACGTTTCCTATGGCAGGAATTATTCAAACATCGAAATATGATGCCTTCTTGAGTTTTAGAGGGGAAGATACTCGCAATAACTTTGTTGCCCATCTTTACAAACTTCTGGAAGACATGGGAATCAACGTATTCAAAGATGATGTGAAACTTGAAAGAAGAAAATTTATTTCAGTAGAATTGTTCAAAGCCATTGAAGAATCAAATTTTGCCATTATCATATTCTCTGAGATACCTCCACATGGTGTTTGGAGGAACTCACCAATATTATGGAGTGTGTTGAAAAGAAGAGACGGGAAGCTATCCCTATATTCTACAATGTTGATCCGTCAGATGTACGCATGCAAAGAAATAGCTTCGCTAAAGCCACGGCCAAACACAAGAAAAGTACCGACTTAGAGAAGGTGCAGACTGCAGAGGTGGAAGGACGCTCTACATCAAGCAGCCAGTATGGCAGGATGGATGTTCGTAAAACTGCTAATGGGTGAGTAAATAGCTCAAATGATCAATAATTGTTCATCTGATTAGCTGATAATTGTCAAATATTAAACCGACTTCTCCAGATATCATGACAGCCTTGTTGGATTTTGGGTTTTCGAGTTTTTTTTTTCTAATACATGAAAAAGTTATTTTTGGACCAAATCTATACCTAATTTGTAAATCCATTAAAGACCAAATTTTAGGTGTAGTGTGATTTTTGATACAAGATGAAAGAGGGCAAAAGCGTTTTTATAAGAAAAAGAGAAGAGGAGAGAGTTTAAAATTTTCTTGGCTACAGAATTTATGTGCGACAAACCAGTTTTAAATTGCCTTTTTTTTTTATAGCAAATTATACTACTGGGGGCTGCCCAGTAACTATTTTATTAATAATAAAAAAATAAAAAAAACAAAATCTACGAAGTAAGAGTACAAGTAAGGGGGCAAAAGCTACAGAAGTGTTGCCTCTATTGCCTTGGCTATATAATTATCCATGTGCGCCTCTATTGCCTTATGATGGCAGCCTCATGAAGCCTCATGATGTGGCTACCAGCAAAGTCTCACGAGGGCGAATGATCTCATAGTTGTTTGAATTATTCCAAAGGCATAGAACAAATAGCAAACACTTATTGAGCTAGGATTTACCTTACAATTCCTATTGAGGCATGAACAACCTCATCTACTAGCAAGTATGTAAAAAATAAGAACTAGAGAGGACTAAGTATTCTATGATCATCATAAAGTTTATAACATACTCTGTGATGATATTACATATGATGATACTTATAAAATGAAAGAATAAGACAAGGTATTAGAGTCTTGCCCCTCTTTCTTCAACCTTGTGAACTCTTCAACGTGTAGCTCCTTGACTTCTTCTTCAACTATCTTCAACAATTCTTCAAACTTCATCATTTTTTCTTTGATCTATTTGACCTTATGGAGGTGGTAGGGGAAGCTGCCTTTTGCTTTGCAACTCAAGTTGCCTAATGCCAATTTCTTGTGTGACCTTGCCATCCCAACTATGTTGCCTCTCATGTGCCTTCTTCTTGCTTTAGTTGGATCCACTTCTAAGATGTCTAGGTGAGATATCTCCTTCCCTAGCTACATTGGCAAAGCTTGTATCTAGGAGTTCTTCGTCTTCCCTTTTTCATAAAAGTCATGCCCCATATCCGCACCAAAAGCTTCAGTAGGATTAAATCCGGATATTCCTGGCTCATGACTCTTGGCCACTATTCCAATAGACTTGGAGATAGTAGCTACCGCCTTCTTATCAAGAGAGTTCAAAGTATCCATATCAAAATTGCTTTTTCCAATTTATCGTTGTTGGATTTTTCTAGGGAGTTCCTAACTATGGAAATCATGTTTGAAGGTGTATAGCTGCTTATTTTGAGCTACTAATAGTAGCTTACTAGCAGCTGGTTATAGATTTTTGAGAAGAAGAAAATTCTTCTTGTATTTCTATGTATTTCTTATATCCCTAAGCAATGTGATTTATATACTAGGTCCTATAATTATTTTAGGAAGGGAAATAAATTACAATCAATTTAAAATAAATTACAATCAATCAGAATAAAATCTTTCTCAATCTAAATCAAATCTTTCCAAATAATTAAGCCAATCAACACTCTCCCTCGAGTTGGTACAAAGATGTCACAAATGCCCAACTTGCAAACCAATGTATGAAAATTCCGTTTGTTGAGACCCTTGGTAAACACATCAGCTAGCTACTTTTCTGATGACACATGAAACAAGCTCAAGACACCACTCGTACCTTTTTCTTTGATGGAGTATCAATCAATTTCAACATGCTTTGTTCGGTCATGCTGAATTGGATTATGAGCTACGCTGATAGTAGCCTTGTTGTCACAATATAAGGAAAATTTTTGCTTTTCATACAATCTCAATTCCTCTAGTAATTTTAGTAACCAAAGAAGTTCACAGACACCCTGGGCCATAGCTTTATATTCTGTTTCCACATCTAAAAACTACGCTTTTCTTCTTGCTTTTCCAAGTAACCAATATCTTAACCGGACGTGGATCTTCTATCATCTAAAGATCCATCCTAATCCGCATTTGTATAGGCTTCTACATGATGGTGACCATTTTGGAGAAAAGCATACCTTTGCCTAGAGCAGACTTCAGATACAGCAAAATATGAAAGACAACTTGCATGTGAGGATCTGGGGGATCATGCATGAACTGACTTACCAAGCTAACTGAATAGGTTATGTCAGGCCTAGTATGAGAGAGATAAATGAGTCTTCCTACCAACCTCTGATATCTCTCCTTATCAACCGGCTCTACAACTCCTGTTTGTAACTTGTGATTACTTTCAATGGGCGATTATGTTGGTTTATAACCTGTCATACCAGTTTCTTTCAAAAGATCCAGAATATACTTCCTTTGAGAAATAAAGATTCCTCTTTTTGATCTAGCAATCTCAATTTCCAAGAAGTACTGTAATTTTCTTAGATCCTTGAACTTAAATTCATGTGCCAACAACTACTTCAATTGGGCCATCTCCTCTTTGTCATCTCCTGTCAACATAAACTATGAGAAGAGTGGGTTTACCCGTTTGATGTCTCATGAAGAAGGTGTGATCAACATTGCTTTGTTGGTAACCGACGGAGATTATTGCTTTGCAGAATTTGTCGAACCAAGCTATGGGGGATTGCTTCAATTCGTACAAGGCTTTCTTCAATCCACATGCCTTTCCTTGACTTTGTGCAGTATCAGATCCTTCTTCTGAGTCTCCATGAAGAAATGCATTCTTCACATCAAACTGTTGCAAGTTCCAATCAAGATTAGTTGTACAAGATAAAAAAATTCTAATAGTGTTCATCTTAGCAACATGGGCAAATGTCTCTTGATAATTCACTCCATAAGTCCGAGTAAATACCTTAGCTACGAATCTTGCTTTGAATCTTTCAATCGAGCTTCACAATGAAGACCCATTTGTAGCCAACCAACTTCTTGTGGGATGGTGAAGTGACAAGTTGCCAAGTCTCATTTGACAAGACCTTCATTTCTTCAATCATAGCTTGCTTCCATTTAGGATCTGCAAAAGCTTCCCTCCATTTCTGGGGAATAGACACAGAAAAAATAGATAAGGCAAATGCTCTATAGGATGGAGACAAAGAATTATAGGAGATAAAATTAGAGAAAGGGTGTTTGGTGGTGCAAGATCTGACTCCTTTTATGTGAGCAATAAGCACATCTAACTCATTAGAAAATGTAAATAACTAACCAGTAGAAGAAGGTTCAGCGTCGGTAGATTGCATGATGGCTTCTTCTGCTCTAGTTCTCCTTGAGTAAGTTTTCAAATCAGGCCTAACCAAACGCCCAATAGTCTCCTCCCAGAAATCTTTCTCCAATTTCATTTTTCGCTGTGACAATGTCACCAAGAGGTCCAGTAGTGGAACTAGATAGAATCATCTCTTCCTCCTTATTGCTTTCTCTCTGAGGAGGTGATGATACCATATTGAAGCATGTGACCATCTCATCTAAAAGCTTAAGTTGTTAGAGATATGTCTTCAACACGTCTGCTCATGTGCGGGCTTGATTCTTTTTTATGAGCCAAGTATGTGAAAATTCTTCTTGACATTAGGTGGCGGTGAGACTCGAACCCAGGACCTCTGCCTGCTCTAATACCCTGTAGATTTTGAGAAGAAGAAAAGGCTTCTTATATTTCCGTGTATTTTTGACATACCTAAGCAAAAGTATTTACACATTAGGTCCTATTACTATTTTAGGATGGGAAATAAATTATAATCAATCAGAATAAAATCAAATCTCAATTAGAATCAAATCTTTCCTAATAATTAAGCCAATCAACACTGGTTTCGGTGATTCTTTCTCATTCATCACTTGTTTTGTTGTTGCTATTGGTTTATTTACTTAGCACTGGTGTTTTAACCATTTTTGAGGACTATAGTAGGAATAACTCTGTATTGATATGCTGGAACTTCAATGGACCATAGATCCCGTGATTTTTACTTTTCGATCAGAAGAGATTTTTCACGTAAATTTTAATGTCTTTTTTGCAATTGGCTGCTTTTGTCTTAACTATAATCTTTTATTGATTATACTTGATACTTACATCAGTCTAAGTTTTTTTTGGATCAGTACCTACATAAGTTTATGCTTGAGTTTACTTTCTCCACTTGCTTCATTAGATTGAGAAATCTTTGACTGGCTGTTTATTCCGCTGCGACCTTATCTTGCATCGTTTTGGTGTTTTATTTTCTCAACAAGCTTAAGGTCATCTATTTACTTATTAACTGATCAGTAAAGTGGATGAATTCTCTACGATGTTTATTTGGTTAAAAGAAAATTGTGTAATTGGGAGAAGACAACTATCACAAGCATAGTCTTTGACAAGATCATACCCTACATAGACCTTTAACTGTACCAATATGTAGTTATAACATCTTGATGATTGAAGGTGTTAAACGTGACGAAGTAGACGTAAAATCGACGGGAAGGAAGTTGCCTCTAAAGATCCTAGAATCTCTCGGAATCCATGTAAACTTAGCGAAATCCAAAACACTATAAGAGTAAAAGATCTATATTAGGCAATTCCGAATAGTAGGGATTGATGTTTAGTCATGTTGGTATGTTTACATCGGGGTGGGAGTCTCTTTCTAGTGTTATGGATTTGTATAACACTATAAAATATAGAGAAGCCAAGTTACTAAATTTCAGAATGAAAAGTCCAAATGAAGGAAATGGATATTGAGGACTCCATAACCGATTACTAGTAGTTGTTTCAATTTTGCGTTTGCTATAATGTGATTATTTCTTTACACTTCCTCATCATTCGTTGGTTTTAAATATTTTATTCTCGTAATTGTGTTTCTATTTAACATAGGGACGAGGCAAAATGTATTGCGCTGATTGCCAACAAGATTTCTCATAGTGTGGAAGGGACTGTTTCAGGCATTGCAAAACATCTTGTGGGAATCAAATCTCGTGTAAGGGAAGTAAAATCATTGTTGAATGTTGAATTAGGTGGTGTTTATTTTGTTGGAATATGGGGAATGGGTGGTGTAGGGAAGACAACTGTTGCAAGAGCAATTTTTGACGAGCTTTCTTATCAATTTCAAGGTTCTTGTTTTCTTGCAAATGTTAGGGAAATTTCAGAGTAGTATGGCCCAGAAAGCCTGGAACATTTGCAACAGAAGCTTCTTTCACAAATCTTGAAGCAACATTCACTGAATATACTAAGTGTTGATGATGGAGTCAAAATGATAAGCAGGATGCTACGTTTCAAGAAGAATCGTTCTTGATAACGTGGATAATAATGACCAATTGGGATACTTAGTTGGAAAGCGTGACTGGTTTGGTGATGGCAGTAGGATCGTTACAACAATTAGAAACAATGATTTACTTCGCAAGCACGATAAGTTATATCGTGTACCTGAGCCAGCTGGCTATCAATGAGGCTCTTGAACTTTTCAGTTGGCATGCCTTTCAGCAATGGACTCCTGATAAGGAGTTTGAAAAGCTCTCGATTTCTGTAATAAATTATTCGAATGGTTTACCGTTAGCTCTTGAGGTATTGGGTTCTTTTCTCTACAAACGAGGCATGAATGAGTGGAGAAGTGCATTAGATAGACTCAAAGATATTGGAGATGGGAAAATTATCAAGCAACTCAGCTGTAAGTCTAGATGGATTGAGCCATGAAGACAAGGATATATTTCTTGATATTGCATGCTTCTTTAGGGAACAAAAAAAGATGATGTGATAACAATATTGAATAGCTTTGGCTGCAAATCAGAAACTGGAATCAACGTTCTTACTGAAAAATCACTCTTATATGTTTCAGAAGGAATGGTTGAGATGCATGATTTAATAGAACAAATGGGTCAACAAATGGCACGTGATATTGATCGGGACCAGCCCTGGAAGCATGGTAGATTATTGCATGACAAAGATGTTGAAACTGTTTTTTCTGCAAATATGGTACATGTCCTCTAATGACCGAGAATGCTGGAGCATTTCCATTTTCTCTTTTGCATTATGATTTAGTATTTACATAATTTGGACACCAAGTTGTACAACATAGTCTAGTTCCACTGTCTTGTTTCAGTGAAAGAAGCAAAACCGATTATTGTTTTTAATTTATATTTTATCATAGAATCTTAAACAGACTGGAGATTTCATTTTTTCTTTAGGTAATGACTGAAAGGTACAAGAATTGCATATTGTCCTTAATTAATCAATGCATTGAATAGTTTGATTAAACTACTAACTGAGATCCAGATGTAAATTTTACACTAGAGTCTATATGTATTATTTTCCTAAACCCTTTTACTTTATCATTAAAAACAAGTGAAATATGCCAATATACCTGCATCAAAGGATAATATTATTTCTGCTTTGATGTAAATTCTACTTTACTAGAGATACCTTCTTTTCTTTTCAGTGGACAGAATCAATTAAAGGCATAATGGTGCCAACTGGCTCAGATCGACGTATATGCAAGTGGAGCAAAGCTTTCAGAAACATGCCTTGTCTTAGGTTTCTAATTGTCAAAGGGGAGGAGGTCCAACATTATGACCCTATTTCTGATCCTGTTGAGTATCTTCCCAGTAGCTTGAAATGGCTTAATTTGTCATACTACAGTTTTGGATATTTACCAGAAAAATTTTAACCTCGAAGCCTTATTGGACTCCACCTGACTTATAGTTCTCTGGTTGAAATTTGCAAAGAACCGAAGGTATGTTTATCCCTTTCTTGTTGGTGTTTTAAGCATTGAAAATTTTATAAAAAGATGAATTTTTAATGCTGAAGCTTCTATTTTTTCTCTTTGTATAAACAGACATTTGACAAGTTGACAATCCTCAATTTAAGCTTTTCAGAAAATTTACTGCAAACACCCAACTTTTCCGAGACCCTACATCTGCAAAGAATTATACTAAAGGCTGTGTAAACTTGATAGCAGTTCATCCATCCTTAGGAAATCTCAAAAACCTTATTTTTCTGAGCATGGAGAACTGCAAAAATCTCAAGTGTCTACCGAACAGTATTCAGATGGAATCTCTTGAAAGCCTCAACCTCTCTGGTTGTGAAAAATTAGAAATTTTCCGAAAATTCTAGGAAATATGGAATTTCTATCAGATCTCATTTTGTCACGGACTGCAATACAGGAATTACCCTCATAAGTAGGAGGCCTCATTGGCATCAACTTGCTTGATTTGAGTTCCTGTAGGAATCTTGTAACACTCCCAGCCAGTATCTATGAGATGAGGAAATTGAAAATTTTGAATCTTAAGGGCTGCTCAAAACTTGCCACCTTTCCAGAAAACCTGGGTGATCTAAGACAGTTGGAGGAGGTCAATGCTAGTAACACAGCCATCTGGCAACTACCTAATTCTTTTGGAAACTTGAGCAAACTTAGAATCCTATCATTAAAAAGAGGATGGAAGGTAAAACATCAATCTGCTGGAAGTTTGATATTCCCCAAGTCATTTGGCTGTTTGAAGGAATTGAAAATATTAGATCTTAGTGGATGCAATTTGTCCGGTGAACAAATTAATGCTCTTACCTGCTTGACTTATTTATTGGAACTAAATCTGAGCAGAAATAAGTTTATTTTTTTACCTGATAGCATCAGTCAACTGTCTCAACTTCAATATCTCAACTTAACATACTGTTTGGCACTTATCTAACTTCCCAAATTGCCTCAGAGTATAGAGGAATTATATGCAGAAGATTTTCTAGCCCCACAAGCTATTTAGCTCTTCCTATGTATCCGAGGTTATATTTGGTCTCATTTACTAATCATAGTTTTGGTCACAACCTTATACAGAGAAGAGCAATGATAACTCAGCTTTGGAGAAGATTCTTTGTTTAGTTCTCCCAGATGCAATGGACAATGTGTTCCACCCTTCTCTTAACTCTGATCATAGGGTGAGTTATTGAATCGTCTTTCCTGAACGTGCAATTCCCACATGGTTTAAGTATCAGAGCAATGAGGAAAAGATCTCGTTTAAATAGCCAAGTTTTGGTGTAATCCGGAGTTCTTGGGCTTCGCCATATGCTGTGTCGCCTGTATGGGAGCGGGCGTCCATGGTTGTGATTTAAGGCTATCAGGGAAGTATGACTATGCTTTCATTGAAGCCAAATTGATCTGCAGTAATCATCTCGAAGAGCTTGAAGTGCCAGAAAGTGTGTAAGGTAGGCTCATCATCCAAGAGTTATAACTAATGTGTTTGTCTTGCCTACATACCTCTTTATTCTTTATTAGAGGGGCCAGACACAAAGATCAAAAACTTTAACCAGTATGGTGTATTTGAGGCATCCATCGAAAGGCGCATTCCAAGATAATGGGGAGTTCATTTGATCTATAAGACTGGGCGCCAATTTTTTCGGAGCAGACTACACGATGGGCTGCTTGGTCACCAGTTAAGGTAAAAACTTAACAGGGTGGCCAGTTTCCATCCTGCTATTTAAGTTATATCCAGTTTTTTTTCAAATTATTTAACCTATAGCCAGTATTAGTAAACTTCAGACAAAAGCACTCGTCCTCCGCCTCCTTGAGTCGCCCCAATTGCTCCCAACGATCTAGCGCAATCACGCTCTATCCCTCTTCATTCCAAATATCTATTTATTTTTTCTAGTTTATGACTAAGCACCCCATCTACGAGGTGTGATACCTTTGTATGTAGTAGATTATCTGAAAGGCCAGTAAAATTCCTAAAGAAAACAAACTTTAGTGGTTAGAACATATTTCATTCGGTGCATCTCTCCTTACTGATTAATATAGTCAAATTAAGAATCCTGTAGCCTTGAACCTACTATTGTGCATTTAAAATCATTTAGCTTTAGAAAAAAGAAGAGAGAATATAGAAATTTTACTCCCGAAAACGTGCAACTCGGCGACTCGGTAATAGAGTTGAGATGAAGAAGGTTTTAAGTTTAATTCTCGAAATGCAGTGATTTCGTGTCCAACTATGTGTTTTATATTATTTACTAGCATGTGCTATCGTTTTCACTTCCTTCTAGCGCCCAATGCATTTTGGTGATGGCTTTGGGTTCGAAGTTAGTCCTGGAAAGCCAAACTTCAGACACGATTATTGGAAATTTATTCTGTGCAAGCTAAAGTATAGCCGTGGTTATCGAAAATTTGGCCTTGGCGTGATTATCGGAAGTTTGGTCTTGGCCAGCCAAACTTCACGGAAAAATGTCGGAAGTTTGCCGTCAAACTTCAAACGCAAATTTTTGCAACTTTGGTTGCGCATGCTTGAAGTTGGTTCCAAAGTTGCTAAACTTGTAAATTCATATACATTACGTTACGGTATGACTTAAATTGTGGTCCAAAAATCGGCTATTTGTGCAATTGGCCCTTAGTTAAGCCAAGACAAGTTGAGTCGATACCGACCATGCATTTCCAACGTGTTGATCTCAGCAAAGTGGAGCCTAGCCCAACAAGTTTCAGCCAAGCCCCACCTAGCACTTTTCACTTGGGTCTTGATGGGACTATTGAGAGTCATAAATGCAAAAAATTGCACGTCATGTCCTTCAGGATTGGTCTTGGCGGAATATTTTTTTCATACAGTCTCAGCGAAATTTACTTGATCATCATAGTTCTTCAATATTTGAAACTTGAAATTCTTGTTTAGTGGTGGAAAGTAAAAGGTTTACGACCCATTGTAGTTAAAATCGTTTAAATATTAATAATTTATGCTTAGATTTTTAATTTAAAAATTGATTTAATGATTTACTGTAAAAAAGCTTAAAATTCCATTGTTGGACCTTAGAAGTATTGGAGAATACAAAGTGAGTCTTTTAATTTGGTGTTATTTGAATGAATTGGTGATTGGGATTGTTTGTGTTGATACTTCGAAGCTTTGCTTCAAATTTGAGATCATTTGGAGTAGAATTGGCTGGTTTGGTCGAAATCGAAGTTGCAAATTCGAAGAATACTTTGTTCAAACAACACAAAAAAATTGATTCAATGAACAACTTAACAGATAATTAGAGTAAGTACAACATAAACTTTACCAATCCGATAGAGAAACCCCTGAAGAGCAAAATCATGCCAACTTAGTAGACGTTGATGAACAACTTAATAGATAGGTAGAGTAAATATAGCATAAACTCTACCAATCGGTGGAGAAACGCTGAAGAGCAATAACATTGTCCGGTTCCGGGGGCTATTATTTAAATAACGTCAATTTTGGGGACATTCGGCTAAGTCTACCCCTTACGGAGCCATTCCTGTCAAACACCCTCATAAATGCCTATTTCTGTAATTAAAAAATAAATAATTCGAATATGATAATATTGAAAAGAGTATGACTAACAATGATAGTTAAAATTTCAAAAAACATATATAGAGAAAAATCAATAAATATTTTTTTATTACCGTATTTGAAGCTAAACTAAAAAGTTCAAAAACATATAATTATGACAATTAAAAGATTTAGAGAAAAAAAAATAGAAATAAGATGTTAATCTTTCAATTAAATTTAGATGCTATTTTGCTAATCTACAAATTATATTTACTGTATATATTGCTCTATGAATTCTAATAATTTTGGAATAACACGTATAAACTGAAGTAGCTAACAACATGATCAGAAAAATGACCTTCAAGCATGAAATCTAATAGAAGGGGTATTTTGTCTAATAACTTTTGAGAATTTAAGGCATAAAGAATCAATCAAACAATCAATCAATTAACTACAGTTCGATTCCAAATTAGTTTGGGGAAACTATATGAATTCTTTGTAACCAGTTTGCTATACTGTCACGACTCTAACCCCGAATTCGGTCGTGATGGCGCCTCTCGTGAAGACAAGGCCAGCCAATTTAACCAAAATCTCATTTTAAGCAGTTAATTAACATGAAAACAATATAAGCATGATTTAATAGCAATAATTCGCGTAACCATAATAGAAACCATCCCGATATAATCTAAACCAGGGTATCACAAGTCATGAGCAACTATGGATCCTGATACAAGTCTACTAAATACAATATCTGGCACAACTGTTTGAAGAACATAGAAACAATAAGATAAGGGAGATACGGGGCTGCGGACGCCAACAGCTACCTCGTAGTCTCTGAATCACCGCCTGGACGGGTGGAGTCAGCACTCCGGAGCGGAACCAACAACGCCTGAATCTGCACACATGGTGCAGGGAGTAATGTGAGTACTCCGACCCAGTGAGTAATAAATATAAATAATGACTGAAAATAAGAAAGCACGTAAAGTACAAGGCATTCTATAATGAAGCAGTAAAACATCATTTGAAAATAGTAAATCAGTGAGAAATCAAGTAAAATCTCCTTTCAATGGGTAAAACATGTAATTTTTCAGGTAAATAATGTGAAGTAAAAAAAAAACATAGAAGATCGCCCCTCGGGCTCAGTATCAACAGATCCGCCCCTCGGGCAATATCGCAGAACAGTACCAGCCCCTCGGGCTATCACATGGAACAGTATCAGCCCCTCGGGCTACCACATAGTACAATATCAGCCCCTCGGGCTATATCTCACATCACAACGGGTACCCGCGCTCACTGGGGGTGTACAGACTCCGGGAGAGGCCCCTTACAGCCCAAGCACAATATCAAGCCACCTCATGACATCAAATCTAGGCCCTCGGCCTCATATCAGTCAAGCCACCTCGTAGCGTATATAAAGTCTCTCAGGCCCTCGGCCTCATATAACTCAGTATATCCTCACATCTGGCCCTCGGCCGCACTCAGTCAGAAAATCATCACAAGCCCTCGAGCATAGTAAAACAGTAGTTCTCAGTCCAAAAACATCATTAAAATATTTTTTAAGTCTCAAAACTAAGTAACAGTGGCTGAGTTGTAAAACAGTAGAAAACAGCATGACTGAGTTCAAGCAATAAGTCAAAATAGTGAGGAAACAGTGATAAAAATCCCCGAAGGGTTCAAATAATTGGCACGAAGCCCAAATATGGAAATCAGCCCAAATCATGATGATAACAAATAAGTTTTAGTCAAATACGCGGTAAAAATCATCAATCAAGACGGACCAAGTCACAATCCCCAGTTGTAAACGACCCCACGCTCATCATCGAGCGCGTGTCTCACCTCAATATAGCACTACGATGTACAATTCGGGGTTTCAAACACTCAGAACATCATTTACAATCACTACTCACCTCGAACCGGCTAAATCCCTAGCCCGCGATGCCTTTGCCCCTCGAATTGGCCTCCACGCGCGTCGAATCTATCCAAAATCAGAACGAATATGTCACAATATGCTGAGGGGACAAAGCCCAAGCGAAAAAAATCGAAAAATACCAAAAATTCCGAAATTAGCAAAACCCGAGCCCCGGCCCACTTCTCGAAGCTCAGAAATTTTCACATCAACGGGTTCCTTATCTCCCAACGAGTTCATACATATCAAAAGTTCTCAAATCCGACCCCAAATGTTCCTCAAAATACCCAATTAGAATTTCAAAATCCCAAGCCCTATTTCTTCCATTTTTAGCAAGACTTCAATGATTTTCTAGGTGGATTTCACAATATAAATGAGTTTTAGGTCCGAAATTCTTACCTCCAATCGATTCTCCTTGAATCCCTCGTTAATTTCCTTCAAGAACCTCCAAACATGAGCAACTATGGGTCAAAATATACCCAAAATCGCGGACAAGAAGACTTAAAAACATTCTGCCCAGGCTTCATCGAGTTGTACCTTGCGCTGTGCAGGTTGTACATCCTCTTACCATTTTCCCTTGCTGTACACCTTCTGTTAAAACGCTCATAACCCCTTGTGGAAATATCCGCTTCCTTTTTTAATATATTGTGCAGGTTTAACGATTCTTCTTTGCTAAATATTTCCTTTATTTTGGCATAATCTCGTACCTATATGTGTTTAATAACGAGACATAAAGAGATGCTCGTATTCCTGAATTTATTCATATTATCCTAGTCTCATAAGTTACAGTATTCTCCCTTATTGGGACTTTCTATTCAGTTAATTATTGTCTTCTTTCAGCTGAGAGAGAGAGAGAGAGAGAGAGAGAGAGAGAGAGAGAGAGAGAGTGTGTGTGTATATATATATATATATATAGTATTACAGCATTTTCATCACCGCCGAGTTATAATCGGTAGGTAGGCCCCTATTGGGCAACCTCTGATCAGATGGTAAGTTATATACCGAGCCTACTGTGGCCGAGCGCCTATGAGCGAGCCCAGAATGGCCAAGATACTGAGCCTAGTATGGTCGAGCGCCTATGGAGCGAGCCTACTACGGCAGAGCAATTATATGTACCGAGCCTTATAGGGCCGTACCACTATTTTATTTACTATATTGAGAGAGTTGAGTCAGTATCAACAGGTAAGCATATCTTCAGATCATCTTTGACTCCCAATTACTTTCAGTTATTATATTATCAATTCAGTTTCAACTTGCAGTTATTTTGTTGCCTTACATACTCGGTATATTATTTTGTATTGACGTCCCTTTTGCTGGGGATGCTGCATTTCATGCCTACAGGACCTGATAGACAACTGGATAGACCTTCCCAGCAGACAGAGTCAAACATCAGCTTGGTTGGTAAGCTTCACTCCCTCGGAGTTACCAGATCTAGACCTTGGAGTCCATTTAATATATACAGGTTTGATGGGTAGGTCGAGGCCCTGTCCCGACCATGGTACAGTTCAATTATCTCTAGAGGCTTGTAGAAGAGTCCTGTATATTTTGTATATCAATAGATATTCATGGCGGCCTCATCAGGCTGCACAATTATATATATATATATATATATATATATATTTATGAGCTTTTGGGTATGTTTACCCCTCAGATGAGAGACGATATTTTCAAATGATTCAGAATACGACCTCATCGGCCTAAGTTGAGAGTTATCCCTCGAGATTTCACAGTTACAGAGTGGTATGCTCGGGCCAAATATGACACCGAGTGCTGGCCACGCCTCCCATGTTCGGGGCGTGAGAACTAGAAAGTGGAGAACAGTAACAGAGTTGTGAATCTTCTCTGTCATTAAGGTTCTTTTATTTATTTCCACTAGACATATTGCTTAAGATATTAATTAGCAATAGGTGATAATAGTTGAGATAAGCAATAGCCGTATTTCTTTACAGAGTTATTGAGTTTAATCTAAAAATCATTTGCAGAATATTTCATTTTTGTAGGTGTAGTCTTTGGTTCTTTCTTTATGTTTCAAATTCTGATATACGCTAGGCTTCTGGGACTCTGATATTGATAGTAGTGATCGAATGTGAGAGGAAGGTAGGATTATTTCGAAGATTTTCGACGGTTTGAGATTTGCAGACTTTGGTTTACAGTAAGCTTTTCTGTTCATTTCATGCATTGCCAAGGCTTAAAACCTAGTGGTACTGGTGTCAGCTTTTCACACATTAGGTGTCTTTCTTTTTTCTTGATAGTACACACACATTAGGTTTCCCTATGTAGTAAAATGTTTTTTTTTCTTTTTTGCCGCAACCGAAATTCTTTTTTGAAAATATGGTTCTTACTCCAAAATGTGACAGCATCAGAATAATTTAATTTATAAAATTTATCACTTGCGAATACCAAAACTTTAATTAGTTTAGCATCTTTATTAGGAATCTTTTGATCTAAGCCATTTTGTGAAACTATCCAATTCCCTGAAGTTGTACATGTTATAAATTTTCTTCCTAAAGATCAATGAAAATGATACTTACCTTTAGTGGAAGAGATTTAAAAAATAAAAATCTAATGCAAATTAAATTTCATTGAGCAACAACCAACAAGAAATCCATCACGGCGAGTGATACAAAGTATTTTTTTTGTTTAAGTATCTGATATTCGAAATTCACTGATCCAGCTAATTCAGATTTGACCACATATGACATATTTAAGTAGAAAGCGCTCCCACTAAAAAAATTCTTTATTTATCAGGTTCTAACATGAAACCTTGTTTTAAGCATGGAGGTATTTCATCTATACTGCCACATTCTTTGATGATGATAGCAAAGGAAACATGGAAAACATTCAAAAATCGATAAACGCATAAGCAACAAAAGGTTAAAATGTAAATGGGCGGATCCACATCCTTGACAAAAGGTGAAGTACACAAATGCTCTCACAGTGGGATGGTGTTGAACTTTTGTACCCATTTATTTATGAGGCAGAACTTCAAATTTAAACAAATGTTGCCTTCTGCTTGCCTTACGGGAAGCACTGATCGTGAAGTTCTGCCCATAAACAAGCGAAGCGTCAAAAGTTAAATACCACTCTAAACAGTGTCATATTTCTGCAATTTTTTGCTTGACAAGAGATGGAACCGTACCTACTGCATTGATCATAAAAACCACTTTTAAGGCTGCTCTTTAAAACATGGTCATAACTAGCCAAAGTTAACTTTTAATTTGTGGCCATTTATTAAAGAGCAACTCTAAGGTGACTATTTGTGCAAATGGCCCGGATATTGAAGACTACACTTTATAGGCCAATGGGTCATTATTTGGGCTCTACAGCACTCAAATTCCGCATAGAAACACTATATTTTTTCTCTTCTTTTCTGTTTTTATTTAAAAAAAATATAGTTCTGGTGCATTTCTCTTTCACATGGAAGACCTTCCTCATGTCCCTTGCATGATATACAAAGTACAAACACATAATATCAGAACAAGAAAACAAAAGAAAGAAAGAATTTTAGTATAAGTTCGACTCTCCAATGATCAATAATCTCGACATAAAAAGTCTATTACTACTTAATTATTCGACATACTGACATCAACAGATATATAATATTCATCCTCATGGTCTCATTACTTAAGAATTAATTATACCTTTTTTGTACGATTAGCTTTTGATATAGTTATTGACACAACTGACAAAAAAAACATCACTATGAAAACGAATGAGTTGTACAATTGAAGGGTGGGGTTAATACATTAAAAAAAACCTGAATTATAGTAAAAATATAATGCATTTATTTTTTATTTTAATGCTATTAATAAACAAACCTCAAAAGACCTAGAACGTCATGTAAGTAATTCATACACGTAAGTAATACCCACAGAAAGAAGCGCATAATTAGAAAATGAAAGTAGTTCAAATTTTCTCAAAAGAAATCAATAATAAACGGTAAGTAAAATATTAATTACCGGATATGAACGCTTATGTTCTTTAAACTAACAAAAATACCAAATTAATGAGATTGTTCCATCATTTCCATACAATATCACAATAAGTCCACATAAATATTACTTCTCATGTATTTTTGATGCATTACGGAAGCTACCATAATTAGAAACTTCATTGGTAGCTCAAAATTGCACCTACTCATTAAAAAATGTCACAACAATTCGACTAATATTACTCCAAAAGCATAAAACTATTTAAGTTTCCACCACACTTCTTTTAAAAAGTGGAAAAGACATAATTAGACATTCTATTGGGCAAAAAATTGGCTCAAAAGTGAATTAACCATTACAAATACAATATCTTAGATTTCTTTTGTCTTTTTCAAAAAAGTTGGGCCCAACAAATTATGGACATTAAAAAGACACAAAACTAACGGACCTACTACTGTATTCATCTACCTAACACTTTCAATCTAAAATCAATTCCATAACCAAAAAAAAAATTAAAATCTATGCTTCTATTCCTATTTAAATATATATATATATATATATATATATATATATAAGAAACAACCCATCAGCCCTTTTAGTTTAAATGAAGATAGTAGGACAAAACATATGGATCTTTAGGTGAGAAAACTCCAAAATGCAGAGGTGAAAAAGCTTATCCAAAAGGGTTGACACAAACACAAATTTAATTTCACAATCCTTTTATTTAAGAGAAAGAAAGCAGAAGCAAGCCAACTTTGTTAGGTATGAGTAACATGGGATCTTTGCCTTTTTTATTGGCCATGTTCTAGAAGAAAATGTCATCTATCCATTTCATTGTTTCATCTCAACCAAGAAATTAAATATTCACTATAATCATGTCCATTCTTGACTTCATCTACAAAATCTTCTATTTCTTCCATTTCTATTTTTTCTATGTTGTATATATTGCAGGTACAATTATTGCCTTTATTACATTGGGTAGGTTGAGATTTAAATTCTTTTCTTCCTATAGTTT
>MCJB01012574.1:6640-19555 GCA_002018475.1 Nicotiana obtusifolia
GGGGGTCCTAGAGTATTTTGCAAGGGTTTTTCGAAATTTTCAAGACATATAAGGATAAAAGATTGAAAAGTGACTAATGACAAGCTGCATCACTTGTTAACTTAAAATTATAGAGTAAACGTGAAACACAAACTCCACTCATTGAAGATACTTCTGAACACCTAACCAAATTCAATCAACCAATTAGAGGGCCGAAGGAACAGAATCTCCTTGTTCTGTACCAGCCTTCACAATAGCAGAACATCGGGGAAAAACCTCCAAAAGAACGAAAGTATCTGCTGAACATAACCTTTTGCATTTTTTTTTTTGGCTAACAAAAAAAAACGAATAAGGGAAAGAAGGTTGCCTTTTTTTTTTTTTTTTGTGGCTAACAAAAAAAAAACGAATAAGGGAAAGAAGGCAGAAGTAGAAGCTTCAATGTGGAAAGTAAGAATCAAAACAGTGCAAGTGGAGAAATGTACCATCTGCAAGTTCAAGGTTATAGGGATCACGAGATGAGAGCAAAGAAAATTTAAATATAACTGTATCAGCTGTAAGTATACCATACACTAATAAGGCTAGCACTGGCTATTTCTAACAACCTGGAAGATACAAGACAATGAAAATGTTTGATCAATGATTTGTGTTAAGCTTGAAGAACAAGCAAATGCTTAATTATCTTATCCCCTCAATCAAATAAACCATATTTCAGGAAACTGGTATAAAATGACACCAACACCCAATATAGAGGAATCAGCATAACTCACCTGCATTAGCGAAACTCTATTCCCTATGACAGCGGTTTCACCAATTACAACACCAGTTGCATGATCCAGAAGAATTCCCTCTCCAATTTGGGCAGCTGTTTTATAGGCAAACACAGGTATAACCTAGTCATAATTACCCCTTACGAAAGTAACTCTTGTGAGAATGTAACTGATAAGAATACAACAGAAGCCATATCTTTGTTGCAGATGTTAGGAGAGTAACTCGAACTATTACCTGGATGTATATCAACTCCAAAAACCTGTATTAAAGTGACAGTTTTATGTTACAAGGAAGCAACATCGAGAAATAGGTGCAATGCCTGACAATGATGGCTATCACCAAGTAGAGGATATAACATTACCTCACTAACTCGACTTTGCAACGCCAATGCCAAAACTTTACGCCCTTGTTTCCACAAAGCATGTGCAACTCGATGTGTTTGTAAAGAATGATAACCCTGAGTAGATTAGCTTCAATATCAGGAACTTGAAAATTGCAATCAGATATAAGAAAAGCAAAATTCTAAGTAGACACAGAACCATGATTCTATTTCCCTGTGCCCCTTTCTCTAGAAATGAACTACAAGGTGGTGATAATATACAGAAACACCAGTATCAAGCATGGAGATAACTAAGATAAAAAAACAGACTTCCTAAAAGATAGTTTGCCTTTCAGGATAACAGATAAAAACCACGGATAAATTTAATGAGGTTCCTTTACAAGGTCATTGGAATATAGATGCTAACGGTTGTTGCATTTAAATAGTGTTTAGATGAAGTATGGTAATTGATAGCATTTACCAAAAGAAGTTGATGTAACGGTAAACAATAATCTACAAAATGATGCGGACATAAAAGCAGATCCTTCAGAGTGAACAGATGAAACGGGATAAAACAAAAATATTAACATTAATTAGCTAACTAGAATAAAAGACCAAAAGAATAGCACCTTAAGGTACAAAAGAGCAGAACAGTATGACAAACAAGAAGGATCCCTATCTTTACATGCCTGTCAAGAACGAGGGACAAAAGGAACTGTCAGTACTTGTCACAAAGTATATAAAAATAGAATGTACTTTTAGAATCCCGATTACCTGTAAATCAAGTCGAATAGAACATTGGATGCACCTATCATGCATTATTACATCAGAAAATATGTCCATTAATTGAGTTGCCAAAAGTGTAGGATTTTGCAAGCGGTTGGAAAGAACAAAACTCAATGCCCGCTCCAAACAATCATGAGTCAAAATAGTCGCGTACAAGAAGCTGCTTAATATTGGCTCCTTCTCTGCCTGGATCACAGAATAGAAACAACATTAAATGGTTCCAGAAAGCTATCAGCTAAGGACATTTTAAAATCTACGCAAAACTAACAAATCGAGAGAATCCAGCTACCTAAGATCACATAGCAGATTCAGATCTTTACTTGACATTTACTCTTAATGACCGAAAGCTGAAACAATTGCATAATAGCAAGATTGTAGAAGAGACAACTGATTTGGCCAGCTGGTCACCATGTTACTCCTTATTACTTCTTTCAAACTAATAAACTTCTTTCAAACATTAACTCCAGCCTGAAAGATTACAAACACTTGCACCCTCAAAAACACCTATTTGATTATAAAACTAACATAGAGCATTAGAAGTTGGAATAATTGATATCACTATCAGCGTTGAGAATTAATCTATGAGGTTACTTAAAATTAAGCTCCAAGTAACTGTATAGCACGTGTGAATCGGCAACCTGGAAACAAGGATAAATAACTTGCTTCAACCGATTAAACTATTAGTATATTCAACTTAAATCCTTAGCAATTATACCACTGATATAAATCCAATCCCAAGAACGACTATTACCAACAAAAAATTAACATTTCGCAGAGAGAATATGAAAAGAATTAGAACTAAGAGACTGATACAAAAATAAATCTTGATCCTAGTCGGTTCATTTTAACTTGAATGAAACAGTTCTCCAAGGTCAAATTAATGTAGAGCTATATCAAAAAACTGGCTCATATCCCAACAAAGTCGTGGTTTCTTCTTATCTGCCTAAACGTAGCGGAAAGATGCAGATATCTTAATTCTTGTGAAACGAAATATGCAGGTACGGATTTATATAGTTGGTCAATACACGGTGGTTATAAGAAAACAAAATACTCTATGTAAAGCTAAAATCTCGATGAATTCAAGAATACCTCCAACTTAGCTTCTAGCTTAACAGCATCCCAGATAGGGTCACCTACAGTAGAAGCTGTATTGGCAACTGAGACGATCAAGTTCGGGTCGGGCTCGGATACTCCAACAGCGTAAACTGGAAAGACTTTTTCCAACCGGTACTCTCCCATGGCTGAATTGGGTCCAAACTTTTCTGGGTTTTCTTGGAGTGTTAATGAGGTAGAACTGCGCATTTGAGAAAGAACGAACCAAGTGTCGTCGCTCAAACAAGCCATTGAAAGAGACTAATTATATGTTTTTAGTGCTCTAATACTGAAGACTCCTAGGGTTCCATTATAGGGTGCATGCAATGATGAACCGTTGAAAATGCGAGAGAGCGAGAGAGAATAAAAGGAGGAGATACGGAAGGAAGAAGAATATGACGATGATACACTGAACTTTTTGGTTTTTGCTACAACCAACCGATGGGGTGGGGAGGGGGGGGGAGTGGAGGGGGAACTTTTCATGTTTTGTTTTGCTTTTATCTTTTACGTTTTGGGGTTCCGTGTGGTTGATTGAGAGAGACGCAATTTTGCGACGTTTTGGACCATACGAACTTTTTATGTACTAGTTTTAAACTCCCAAAAGATGACTCCACGTAGCTAATAAAGGGTACATAAAAAAATTTAACTGTGTGCGTTTGAAAAATAAATTCTAGAAAAGGTCATTATTTAGTGTTAATTTCCAGTAAAATAAATTCACCAAATTGCCAAAAGAAAAATGAGTATAAGTTTCGTTGAAACATAGCCAATGCAAAAGCTTAACTCTACATATTCTTAATGAAAATGAGAATTGAAGAAGCAATATGAATGGCTAGAGGATAAGGGAAGAAACTTGAATAGCCATTGCAACTGTAGGAATTCTCCGTTTCAATTTACAGATTGTAACGGTCCATAAATATGGAATATAAAAGATTGAAATCATAACCATAAATTTTTTATATAATATTTACATCTATAAATAATCAATTGATTTTTTTAAGGAAATGTGTACTCTTTAGTTTTACTACATTTCACTAAATTAGACATTTACAAAACTTGAGAAACCTATTGCATAGGATAGAAAAAGCAAAGAAGCACATATAATTACTCTTTTATGTTACTACACAATTACAACATATTTTTTGCTTCTCCCTTCCCATGGAGAGAAATTCAAAAGAAATTATCGAATTACTTGCTACAACTATAAAGTCAATTACCAAATTATTTTTAAAAAATAGTGACATACTGATAGTATTCTATCAATTTTTGGCTAACCATAGTCTCTATTTTTATTTTCACTCTTAGAGAAGGAAGTAAAACAAAGAAAGGTTGAAGCTAATGCATCCAAATTCAAATGCAATTGAGGAAATCAAACATGAATTTAAACATTGCACAAACTATAATTTCAGATGATATCAAGTAAAACAAATGAAGTTACAAAATAATATAGGATTAGAATTAGATTTCTGGGAGAGTAAAATACTTCTATTGGAACAGTCCTTGAGCATTGGAATTAGTTTTGAGTTATGGAAAAATTATTGCACAGAAAGAAAATAGAAAGATTTAAAGGAAAGAAAAAATAGTAATAATGATGAGATTTAAGTGAAAGGGCAAAATGTAACGGAAACAAAGTATAGAAACGTTATAGGAAAATAGATGAATAGTATATTAATGATGAAAAAGGTAAATAAAGCATATTTAATTGTTAGCAAATTTTAAATGCAAAATAAGGAAAAGGGTGTAAAATCTAAGGAAAAATAAATAAATGTGATCCTTGGCCAAAGAAACATGCCACATCATCTTTTATTTTCCCAACTTTATTATATATATAGATTCCAAACACCAACATACTAATATTAATCTTTAATGCCTAAAAAATTCATGAAGTAATAACAACAACAACAACAACAAAAAATTCAATAGTTTTCCACAAATGGGATTTGGGAAAGATAAAATATACGCAGCCTTACTCCTAACCCTGAAAGGGTAGAGAAGCCGTTAAATTCATGAAGTAATATTTTTTTTATTTACTAGCATTATTATCACTCTCTAATAATAAAAAATAAAAAAATATTTTCACTCTCTAATGAACACAAATATTTTTCAAAATAAAAGTCAATTTCTAAAAAATATTTTTGATCATATAAAACACGGACAATTATAGTTCGCTTTATTTTTTATTTGAACCTCTTTTCTATATTGGAGGAAAAGATTCGTCCATGTTTTTTGTTAATACATTTTCTTTAGATAAGCATGCTTAATTCAACCAGTGTGAACGCTAAAGTTTTAGATGGAGTAGATATACACACTAACATTTTCTATTTTACACATATTGCGTCGGTGCTACATCATTTTACTCCTATAAGAAATAAACAAACATTATACACGTTCGCATTTAGTAAACTACGTACCTATCTACCTCTTCGATGAAATGCAACCTCGCAACGATGTTCACGAGCGCATGTTTCTGTTATTCTTCTTGTTATAGGTATATATGAATTATTGTTTTTACATTTAATTATATAGAACCAACTAAGCAATAGAAACTTTCTAAATTTACGAAACTCCAATTTTAGAATGAGAAAATTTACCCATTAATATCTATTTGTGTTTTTATATATAACATTGATGATTATTAGACAAAATTAAAATATTAAATAGAAATAGGAATGTTGATCACATAGCCTCCCGTGTATTTACTTCCTCCTTTCAATAGGGGCTAGCTCACTTACTAATAGAGATGTCATTTCTAAAGCAGTATACAAAGGGGAAGAAAACATTAACAAAAGAAACGAACAAAACTGATATAGGCATTAAGAATACAAACAAAGAACAGGGAATTTTGTATTTGCAATGATTGTGAGTAACACTGATAATCAAACCAAAATAAATAATACTGCAACATGATTTATTAAAATCTCACAAACAAGACAAAAGGTTTAAGAAATTCATGATCCCCTTTTTAAACTGACGGTATACCCTACAGAACTCCCTTAATGTAACTGGTCGTTTATAAGACTAGATACATCGGAACATGGCCTTATTCTTATCAATGCAAAAGGCAAAGTCATTATATATTGTTGTCCCTTCGTGGCCTTCACGTGTGCCTACGTTGCCCCTGCGAATGCTCTTCTAGTAGGGATTCTTCTCTTCCTATGATTAAAAACAAAGAAAAGAAAGACAATTAGTACGAAATATATAGGATTCGAAAAAAAGATTGCACCTTAGGCCATCTCCAACCTTGTATTATTTTTTACATCAAATGCTATTTTGATGTAAAAAATAGTATTTTGGAGCTCCAACCTTATACTATTTATTGTATCATTACTATTCATTAATAATTTATTATTTTTTTATTATATAACACTTTTAATTTAACATATTATAAATTTTAATTTTTACATTTAGATTCCTAATATACCTATTCATCTACATCATTACTATTCATTAATATTTTATTAATATTTTTTATTATATAACACTTTTAATTTAACATATTATAAATTTTAATTTATAATTTTAGATTCCTAATATACCTAATTATTTTTTATGTAATATCTTATAATATTAATTTTACATCTTAATTTTAGGGCCGTCGCGTTTTTGGAGAAAAGAAGTGCTACATGATATATTAACATCATGTATTATACTGCACAACATGATAATCGAGGATGAGCATGATCTTAATGCACCAATTCAAGATGCTTGGGAAGGTCCAACTCCAACAGTAGAAATGGTAGTAGATGAAAATTATCGATTTGAACAATTTTTAGCTCGACACAAAAAAATTAAAAACAAAGATGCTCATTTTACACTTCTTAATGCATTAGTAGAGCATTTATGGGAGCAACCTACTAATCATGGAAGTTGATTATTTATGTAGAAATTAAAATAAATTCTACCTTAATGTAATAGTATTTATTTAATTATATTTTATCAATAATTTCACTTTTATTTGAATTATCCATTAATATGTATAACGTATAATATTTGCTTACAATTTATATTATTTAAAATTTTATGGTATAAAATAATTTTATTTTAAATGATTATATAACAAAGGATTATGAATTACATGGGATGGATATGTAAAAAAAAAAAAAGAGAAAGGATTTTTTTTCTGAAATTACTAAATAAAATTTAAGTAAAAGAAAATAATATAATATAAAAGAGAGAGAAGAATATAAAAGGAATATTCTTTTTTGGTGCAAAAAATGATGCAATGGGTTAGAGTTAATTTGCACCATTTTGGTGCAAAAAATGGTGCAATGGGTTGGAGATGCCCAATGTGTAGTAGATACATTCTAATGCAAGTATTATTGACTACAATCACGGGTCGAATCTGTGACCTATAGGTCACACCGTATCTTTTCCTACGATCAAACTTGGGATATAAAACAGAAGCCAAATAAAATTAGTACTCCCTTCGTTTCAATATAGATGATACACTTTTCTTATTAGTCCGTTCCAAAAAGAATGACACATTTTTATAATTAGAAATAATTCAACTTTACACTTTTAGTTTTACCAATTTTATCCTTAATGAAAAGTTTTTATAATCACACAAATGTTATGACCCTATAAAGCTTTTATCCTTAAGCTTTTAAAATCACAAGTTTCAAAAGTCTCTCTTTTTCTCTTAAACTCTGTGTCGAGTCAAACTATATCATCTAAATTGAAACTGAGAAAATATTTGTTTCATTTATGATATACCTTTTTTAAATTTATTTGGAAGAGAATGACATTTTTAAAATTTTTGAATAATATACTTTTACATTTTTTATTTTATCTTTACTGTTAAAATTTTATAGCTGCAACAAAAATAATCTGGACTTGTTTAAATTTACAAGTTTTAAAAGTATTTATCTCTTTCTTAAATTATATGTTTAGTTAAAAAGTCCAAATAGAATGAAACAATGCAAATAGTATTTAAATTAACATGTTGTAAACTTTTACTAATTGATCTTCGACGTACTTAATGCCGTTATTAGACTAAAATATGTCTATCACTTCAAGAAACATTATCATGTATTCGTAGGACAATGACTTGGAAGAAACATTATTGAATTTCACAAATTGACGGAAGCCGTCCCATCATTTCTATCACGTCAAACTACAATTTCTAATGAATTATAACGTTTATTTCGAAAAATAAGGTGTAAAAATTTCTCCCACAAATTGTCTAAAATTCTGAAACATGCTTTTTCCAGTTCAAACGAACCGAAGTTACTGTATTTGGTGTTTAAAAGAGACATTTAAAGACTATTCTTAGAACTAGAAAGATAACTGAGATGCAATCTTTTACTGCTGTATTCGGCTAAAATACATTAGAATCATAAGATAGATATAAATGAAAGAAGAAAAAAGAAAAGTGTTTATCCGTAGAACGGTAATATACGTGGTTTCTAGATAAGTGAACTAATTTGATCCTGAAACAACACAATAATTAAAGAATTGTACAATACTTAGCCTTGAAATGTAGATGAAACAACAAAGACAACAATTCCGGGAACAGGGTTTCCGGGCACAGCAATGATGAGATCAAAAAGCAAGAAAGTAAGATTGTATTAAGCTTCGTATAGAATGTAGTATAAGTTTTGCAAAAAAATTCGTATCCCTTACGATGATAATTGAGCTCACTATTTATAGTTATGTCTAGGGAAGGGGGTTCTAGTATCGTGTCCTCCTTTAATGTCAATTATGAGGGTCATTGACGAAGATGCAACGGTGAACATAAATGCCAAATTCTCTGTAACGGATCGTCCCTCTTAATGCTGCAGAATATTCCCTGTTAAATGCTATCGGGCGCAGAGCATTTAACACACGTTTATGAACGTTATCCTTTCTGGTAACAAGCGAAGTTGTCGCGTTCAGTCTTCGGCCATCCCAGTCTTAGGTTCCACGTGTCCTCCCTTTAGAAGGCCACGTGTCATATCATATTTCACCCTATACAGATATTCCCCTTGCTTTCCGGTGACATAACTTTGTGTTAAAAGTTGGTAGAAATACCTTTTTTGCAGGAATTACTATAACTCCCTCTGAAGGTTCTTGACAGTTGATTAGACACACGTCTCTCTGCATTTAATGCCCCGAACACGCATCATCCCATGATTCAGCACAGCTTTTGCCGATTATCGAGGTAATCATGGTCATGAATTTAGCCGCCAAAGTTTTACTTATACGCAACATTCTTTTCCTTTGCATTTCATAATTTCTCGACCTTCTAATTTGCAACTTTGTTTTCCATCCTTTCTCTAATTCCCTTCAAACACAAAACCCTTTCCTTCTTCTTTTTCAATGGCTTCTTCCTCCAAGCGTGCTGGTTTTATAAAGAACAAGAACAAAAATGAGGACTCTGTTCCTCCAACAGTAGGTTCCATTATCCCAAGAAAACTCAGTACCAAAAAGAACCTTGAAGAGAAATTCCCTACTGCTAACCCTCGTATATGGGATGTTAGTAGGTACCCTTCTCCTATTCATCCTTCCAGTATTCCTGCCGTGAAGGAAGACTGCCGCTGCCATGAATTGGATATCATTGCTCCTGATCTATCGGAGCGAGTGACCCTTCCCAAGGAAGGTTTTACGTACTTTTACACGTATCCCTTTACTTTAGGTGCGTTTTCTTTGAGTGGAGAGCTTGATTCTGTGATTGCGGAGTTTTGCCTTCGCTAGCAAGTGTGTTTGGCACAGATAAGTCCTTCAGTGTGGAGGACGCCGCCTGTCTTCGACGCTTATGCCAAGAAACTAGAGAGGAGCTAACTTCAGCTCATATGATGAATCTCTATTCTCTCATATCTTCCGCGGGGGAATAATAAACCTCTGCAAGCGTGGCCACCATGCTTTGCTGTCTAGCATGGATGATGACAGCGACCGTGGGTGGATGGAACGGTTCGTTGCAGCCGTCACCAACGACATCATTCTGATAACGGTTTCATCCTTTTTGGTTGCTTGGAAGCGCATTCGTAAGCTCTTTCTTTGGTATTTCTTTTTACTAGATATTTCTTTTATGGCCATATCAATTTTTCACCTTTCGCATGTTTCAGCAATTTGATGGATACCACCAGTAGTGGAAGGTTTGGACAGGTGGGTTCAGAAGATCTTGGACGTCACGACGCCCGAAACTTATTTGTGGAAAGAACTGGCCCCTAAATACGGGTGGAAGGCAAAAAATCATGGTAATTTTAGTTTACCTTGCTTCTATTTTTTTGTATATGGAGAACTTGATTGAACCCTTCTGACTTGTCCACGAAATTAGGTCTACCTGCGGGCTCTATTGTTGTCCTCGAGGAGGACGTTTTGAAAGATCCAGTGATGCAGCGAGGCTGCTTCAGGAAGCACTTACTCGAACAGATATCTCCGGGCCTGTTTCGAGCGCAAACACTTCTTTATGGAGTCCCCGCCAAAAGATAAGCAACCAAAGTGAAGACGTTCCTCCGCGGCCGGGGAGAAGAATAAGAGGGCAAAGACTGATGCCCCCGAGCCATCTCCGGTGGCGATGACGACTGGTCCTCCTTGTCGGTCATAAACACCATGATGATTGATGATGATGAAGAAGCTAGTGATAAGGGAGCTTCTTTACATAGAAGGCGACGATTCTCATTATCTCAACAGGATGCTCGACCTGTTGAGATAGTTACACCAACTAAAGACGATGTATCGGCACTTTGGAGAGAATCTAATTTGGTAGAAAATGCCAACTCCCCTTTTCGGGCCCCTATTACTGTAACCGGTGCTGCGGGACTGAGTACCGAGTCCTTGTTGTCTTTGGTTGGAGAGCATCCAACAGCCAGCACTGCATTTGATGCAGCTGCTTCTCACTCTTCAACTCCATCAGTTTCATCTCCACCTTCACCAACACCAGCAACTGCTATATCACTTCCATCTTCATCCACTCTTCTACCAACAGTTGCTACATCACCTCCATCGGCCGCATCTGACCATGAAGAAGGTGTTCCTCTTCCACAGTCCCCAGTTCATGGGAATTTGGGGCAAAATTATGCTGCCCCTTCTGAAGATCCACAAAGGAGGAGGAACGTTACTCTTTCGGTCTCTACCGAATGCAACTTGCTATCCTGGCCGGTGGAGCTTGCTAATTATCTGAAGCCTTTGGCTTCAGAAAAAAGATTGGGAAAAGATTCAGGCACTCTCGGGAGAGTGCTTGTTGAACAATGCTATGCACAATGCCGTAGCGGTACGTTCTTTTCTTCCTTCATTACTTCTTCTACTTTGGTATGAATGTATTCTAAGTTTTACTTCTTCTTGTTTTGTAGGCCAACTTTCTTGCTTCTGAGGGCCTTCAAAAGTTGTATTGTGAAAAGGAAAAACTTACTTCTAAACGAAATCAGCTTTTGGTGGAATGAGACCAAACTGTTCTCCGCCTCTCGGGACTGGAAAGCAAAGCTACCGAGGCCGTTGTTTTGGAGGCTCGTTTGCAGCAAAGCGAGCAAGAAGTGGTAACCCTTAGCTAAGAAATTGGACCACTGAGGGTTAGATTTGATAAAGTTAAGGCCAAATGGACTGAAGTCTAGGACGTCGTTCTTGCTGCAACTGAGTGCGAGGTTTCTACTGCCGAAAAAGTAACTATCTTAGAAGCAGCTTTGAACTCCAAAACCGAAGAGATTGCTATTGTGGGGGCGAAACACGCCAAGCTAGAAGTGAAGTACAAGAAAACTATCAAGCATAATAGGCTATTTAGTTCAACTGTCTGCGACCTTGACGTGAGCTTCAAATCTGCTAGGTTCGCCCGAGAAAGCCTTTTTGCCGAGGTTACCCGACTCAAAGAAGAACTTAAACACCTAACAGCTTCCCTCGTTGTTGAAAAAAATTATGCCATGTACAGCATGAGGAGAAAAACCTTGGAAGAGGCCAAAGCTGGTATCATCGACTTTGATGCCGAAATTGCTAAGGCGAGAGAGCTTGAGTTAGCTGCTAAAAATGGACTCCTGGCGCAGTCTGATGCTCCTGGTTTTTCTGGTTCCGATTCAGAGTTTTTGAAAACTGAAGAGAGATCGGAAGGTGACAATGTTGAAGACCAAATTGGGGAAAACGTCGAGCCATCAGTGGACCCACCTACTTCTCCCGAGAATGCAGACACTTCTCTTCCTCCTGGTTCCGAAGGCGCTGCAGTTTAGCTTTTTTTTTTTTTTTTCCATTCTAAACTTTTACCGTTTTTGCACGTTCTTGTAAGTAAAGACATATTTTTGCTCAAGTATTATTTGAGTCTTACTTTCATCTGAATATCCATGCAAGTCTTTAATCTTTGCATTTGCTCAAGAATTCAGTGCACGTTTTCCTGTTCGCGCTTTACTATATGTAGTCTCGAATTTGTTTTCCTCGAAGCACTTTGGTTCTGAGCATTATCCCTTTTATGTGAGGGATTCTATAAGTATTTTCGCAAGTTTACTTTTGCGTCCTTTTCATACATGGCTTCAGGTGTATTTTTTCCCTAAGACATTTTTGATTCCAGGCATAGATTCTTCCGAAACCAACCCTTTAACGTGAGGGTTTTTATAAGTATTTGCGCAAGTTTACTTTTTGTGTCCTTTTCATATGTGGCTTCAGATGTATTTTTCCCCAAAGGCATTTTTGATTCCGGGCATAGATTCTTCCGGAAGCAACTCTTTAACGTGAGGGCTTTTATAAGAGAGGGCCCTCTTATGTTTACAGTGCTCTTGAAGAGGACGTCTCATGTTCATTACGATACTAACATTTGAAGTACTTGTTTAACTTTTCAGACAAGAAACAAGATAAAAACAAAAGAATTATATTTTATTCCTTCTATTTTCAAAAAATACATAAGCATTTGCTATGCTGAAAAGAAATTGCCATTACTTGTGGCTATGTTGTACCAGCTGCTTGTACGGGGCTGGCTGCGTAGTCCCCAGTCCCGATGATGTGTTTAGTTTTCGGATTTTTGTTCTCCGATTGACATGGCAGTCATTGTTGTTGTATCCTCATATCATCCCCCCCCCCCC
>MCJB01012574.1:19575-43839 GCA_002018475.1 Nicotiana obtusifolia
CCCCCCCCCCCAGTATTCGAATGCGAAGAGTGTGAATTGGAACACTAGGAGTCTTGTATCTTCGAAGATTCTACTAATAATTGCTAGATAATGCTCAACTTGGTAACATAAATTTACTTCCCCTCAGGAATTTATGCTATCGAACGAAGGAATATCTAACAACTCTCTAGTGGTTTGTGCTCGTGAACGGTTGAGTAACCTTTGTCCGATACAAACTTAACTTCCTAGTGGGAATTTGCTATCGAACCAAAGATTATCTAACCGTCCCCGAGTGTAAGCTTCCTTGTTTGACTTGCCATTAAAGGTCTTATTGTTACTGTCTTCGTAGTATGCTTTCTGTTGCTGCCTTGTTAAAAACCTTACAAGAAAAATCCAATTGGGACAAAAACTGAACGAAGGGAGAAAGAGTGCAACACATACTTTCAGCTTGAATAATGTTCATCAGCAATAATATCTTTTTGAGGTGTGCCACGTTCCAGTTGCTAGACAACTTGTCTCCATTCTGGTTCTCTAACTCGTATGAACCTTTCCCAGTGATAGCTGGAATCCGGTAGGGACCTTCCCACATTGGACCTAGCTTCCCCGCGTGGAGCTCCCGGGTATTTTGGGTTACTTTCCTCAGAACCAAGTCTCCTACTTTGAAATAACGAAAGTTGGCTCTTCGATTATAATATCGCTCCATTCTCTGCTTTTGAGCTACCATTCTTACATGCGCCAAGTCCCTGTGTTCCTCGAGCAGTTCCAAGTTGATTAACATCGCTTTGTTATTCGATTCTTCATCTGCCCGAAAATATCTGAAAGTGGGTTCACCTACTTCCACCGGGATTAGGGCTTCAACACCATATACAAGGGAAAAAGGAGTTTTTCCTGTATTCTATTTGGCCGTTGTTCGGTAGGCCCATAGAACTTTGGGCAATTCTTCAGGTCATTTGCCTTTTGTTGCTTCCAATGTTTTCTTGAGGTTTTGAATAATCACTTTGTTTGTTGACTCCGCTTGACCGTTTGCGCTTGGATGATAAGGAGAAGATGTGATCCTCTTTATCTTCAAATCTTTGAGGAATTTTGTAACTTTTGCACCGATAAGCTGTGGCTCATTGTCGCATGCTATCTCTTTTGGTATTCCGAACCTGCAAATTATATTTTCCCACAGGAAATTGACCACTTCGCGTTCTCCGATCTTCTGATAAGGACCTGCCTCTACTCATTTAGAAAAATAGTCAGTCAAAATTAAAAGAAACCTTAACTTTTCGAGAGCCGGTGGCAGCGGTTCGGCGATGTCCATCCCCCATTTCATGAATGACCATGGGGACAGAACCGAATGTAAGGGTTCTGCCGGTTGGTGTACTAGTGGTGCGTAGCATTGACACTTATCACATTTTCGTATGAAGTCTTTGGCGTCTTGTTCCATATGAGGCCAGTAATATCCTACCCGTACCAACTTCAGCACCAAAGAATCTGCGCCTGAGTGATTGTCGCATATCCCTTCATGGACTTCTCTCATGACATAATTAGCTTCTGACGCTCCTAAGCATCGGGCCAGCGGGCCTTGGAAGGATTTTATATACAATTGGCCTCTCTTGAAGCTATAACGTGCAGCTTTGGCGTGTAACGCCCGTGATGCTTTGGGGTCTTCGGGCAACTTCCCATGCTCGAGATAGTTGATTATTTCATTTCTCCAGTCCCAGACCAGACTAGTCGTATTTACTTCATAATAACCATTCGTATCCAGGACTGAGCTCATCAGTTGTACTACCGTCCCAGATTCCGATTACTTTATTACGGTCGATGATCCTAAGTTTGCTAATGCATCCGCTTCTGCGTTATCCTCCATCGGGATATGAGTAATTGACCACTCCCGGAATCACGCCAAAAGAGCCTGGACCTTTACCACGTATTGTTGCTTACGTTCTTCTTTGGTATTAAAGATCCCGTAGACCTTATTTACCACCAGCTGCGAGTAATTTCAACAACCTCAGAATCAAGTCCCTGGGCCAATTCGATCCCTGCAATCAAAGCTTCATACTCTGCTTCATTGTTAGTTAAAGGGATCGTTCTGATGGCTTGTGATAAGTGGGGATTTTGACTACTTATTAGAGCCTTTTAGCTTTTGTTTTAGTCCAAAAGTGTTTTATTGTCTTCCCAAAAACTAATGAAATGTGCTTAATTGCAGGAATATTGGAAGATGAACTCCCGAGATAAAATCCAACTCAAGAAGGAGTAATCTGAACTCAAGGAAAAAAAAGGCACAAAAGCTCAATTGTGCAGACCGCAGAATATCATCTGCGGCCGCAGGTTATGAAGGAATTTCCATCAGAGACTGGTGCAAAGTGCGATCCGCACATAAATTGTGCGGCTGCAAAAGCTGAGCCAGAAGCAAAGTTCAGAGAAGATGCATTCCAAGTCTTCCAGAAGTGCAGACCGCACAACAATAGTGCACCGTAGAAGAAGAACTATGCGGCCGCAGATACAATGGTGCGGACCACAGAAGATCAAGTGCGGCCGCTGATGTAAAAGTGCGGACTGCAGAAAGAATGCCCTGCAGTCGCATATCAGAATTATGCGCCGTAGACCTCCAGTTCCTGACAAGTTGAAGCAATCTGCGGACCGCACATGGAATTGTGCGGCCGCAGAACCTCCTGAGGGCATTTTTGTCTGAAATTTCCAGCCTTGTATAAATAGACGATTTTCACAATTTTAGGTCAATTTTTTGATATCAGCTGCTACAGTAGACGTCTCTTCTTACTCTTTTTAGTAGTTGTTTTTATATTTTGAGCTATTTGAACATAGATTTTATCATTTTAATTAGCAATATGAGTTAATTATAATTTCTTCTTCTATTTCTTCCATTCCAAGCATGAGTAGCTAGATTTTCACTAGAGTTATAACCCAACCCTAGTGTGTAAACTTAATGGATGTTTGGTTTATTGCTTGTTTATGGTTGGTGTTTATTATTTAGCCTTGTTCTTGCTTTATTTTGTGGAATTAATGGTTGCAAATATTAGTTCATGCCTATTTGACTTGATATTTACTTGAGAAAGAGAGACTTAGTCTAGGAAAACTTGGCTAACAAGAAATTGGGTCAATCGAGAGATTGATAAGCCCAATTAAAGAGTTAAACCTAGATATAGTAACAACCCGACTTGAGCTTTTATCAATCATTTTGTTCAGTACCCATTTGGACTTGAGAAAGCCAAATTGGGAAAAATCACTCTCTGACCGAGAGGTATTGAGTGGGTAATTAAGTGTTGATAGCTATAATACACCCCGACCAATAAAACAAGCTTTAAAGTTTATATCCCATTAGGCAAACACCTAGGTGAAGGTCATAGCCCTAGGCCTTTTACAACATTTGAAAAACAACAAAAACAATCTTCTAGTTTTATTTCTTAAATTGCAAACGTAGTTTAAATTAGACTTTAAAACAACTCAATTTTGCGTAAGTGCAAATTTAGATATACAAACTCACACGCTACGATATATATACTACTAACTCCCACTCTTATAGCTCCCCGCGGAATTCGACCCCAAATCTTATTAGGTATTATTATTGCATCAACCATTTTCATAACCTCGAATTGAGGAGTGAAATTGGACGAGATCAGCTTGCCTAAGGGTTTTCGTCCGTAAATAAGGTCCAGACCCCCGATGTCGATTCCGATACCATTACTGCCTCCTTGGTTGCCAGAGGTAGTAATCCCGGACTAACATCGTTTATTGTTCTTCTTAGGAACTACTACTATGTTGTCTAGCCAGTCTGGATATCGTAGCTCTCGGACCGAACCGAATTTAAGTAAGCAGATTACCTCTTCTTTGACGAATTTATTCCTGGCCTCGGCAATAGGGCGTTTCTTCTGCCTTACCGGAGTTAAGTTGGGATCCAAACTCAGCTTGTGCACGGCTATTTCCGACGAGATACCTGTCATATCCTCGTGCGACCATGCAAAACAATCAACATTAAATTTAAGGAATTCAATAAAATCATACCTAAGCTGCGGGTGCAGTCCTATCCCCAAATGGAATTTTCTCTCTAGGAATTCCTCGAACAATGCTACTTGCTCCAGTTCCTCCGCCGTGGACTACGCTACATCCGTCTCTTCTGGAACTTGGAAATATCTTGGCACCTGATATTGTTCTGATGACTCTGCTTTCGGACTAACTCCTTTTAGCTCGGGAGTAGGTGTCAATTCCTGTAATTGCTATGCCATGTGCTCCTTCCCTTTGCTACTGGAAACTGAGATTGCATTCATCTCCCTTGCTGTCAGTTGATCACTTCTTATCTGCTTGATTCCTTCGGCGTTGGAAACTTCAGCAATTGGTGATATGTTGAGGTACAACTTTCATCTCGTGTAACCATGGCCTTCCCAGGATGATGTTGTATCCCATATCACCATCTACTACTTCGAAGAGAGTTGTTTTCATTACTCCTTCAGTGTTTGTGAGCAGCAAAATCTCTCCCCCGGCCGTCACGCTCGCAAGATTGAATCTAGCGAGGAGCTTTGTTGCCGGGATAATGCTTCTGGTGAGTTAAACTTGCTCCAATAATCTCCATTATATGATATTAGTTGAACTTTCTAGATCCACCATAACACATTTAATCTCAAAATCTAACACATTTAAAGAAATTACTAGTGTGTCGTTGTGTGGTAACAACAATCCGTCCGCGTCCTCCTCCGTGAAAGTGATATCGTCTTCCCGAAGTCTTTTACTATGAGTTATTGATACTTTCATCTTCTTCGCTGCTGAAAAGGTGACCTCATTAATCTCATTCCCCCCCGAAGATCATATTGATCGTTTGGCGTGGGGGTTCTTCTCCTGCTTTTGAAAGTTCCGTGTTGTCTTTGTTACGACCATAATTGTTCTTAGCTCGGTCACTCAAAAATTCTTGAGGTGACCATTCTTCAATAGTGTTGCCACCTCTTCCCGGAGGTGTCAACAGTCCCTATTCGGTGGCCGTTCGTCACACCGTAGGTTGGGATCCCTCTGGTTGGAATTGGATCTCATAGGTCTCGGGAATTGTGCCTTTTTAATGTTTCTCATGGCTGACACCAATTCCATTATACTGACGTTGATGTTATATTCTGATAACTTGCGGTAAGAAGGATCCCAAGACCCCAACGTCTCTTTATCCTGGAATGATCTATTGTTTCGACCACGATCGGTCTCTCTGCCAACGACGAACTTGTTTTCTGCCTCGAAGTTTCTGCCACGGCCTTCGGTCTGCTCGTAGGGAAAAAATCGGCCCGTCGAATTCCTTCTGTCCGCGTCATAGTCATCCTTTGATTTTTCTCAGCTCTTCTCCCGTCCTTTGGCCGATGATGCAGAATCGACCCGGTCATCTTCGATCCTTATCTTTGATTCGTACTAGTTGTGGACATCTGCCCAAGTTGTTGCTTAGAACTTAAGCAGGCTCTCCTTTAGCTTCCGGGAAGCGTCTGAGCTTCTCGGATTCAATCTTTTGGTGAATGCTTCAGCTGCCCACTCATCCGGGACAGTCGGGAGCAACATTCTTTCTTTCTGGAATCGGATAACGAACTCTCGTAGTAATTTTGATTCTCCTTGTGCGATCCTGAATATGTCAGCTTTACGGGATTGTAGTTTTCTGGCACCAGCGTGAGCCTTGATGAAAGAATCCGCGAGCATCTCAAAGGAATCTATGGAATGCTCGGGTAATAATGAATACCACATTAGGGCTCCCCTCGTGAGAGTTTCTCCAAATTTCTTTAGCAGCACAAATTCAATTTCGTGAGAAGCTAGATCATTTTCTTTTACTGCCAGTGTGTAGGTGGTAATATGCTCCTGTGGGTCGAAGTCCCGTCATACTTTGGCACTTCAGGCATTTTGAACCGCTTTGGGATTAGTTTTGGTGCCGCACTTGGCTTGTACGGCAATTAATTATACTTCTTCGAGTCCGGGCCTTTTAATATTGGTGGCGCGCCTGGGATTTGGTCTTTGCGGGCATTTACTTCCCTTATAAACCGTAAAAGTTCATTCTTGAATGGGTCGTTCTCGTTGTTGAGACTGAATCTGATCCCCCCAGCCCCGTTGGAGCCAATTTCACCCCTGCGAGTGTTGTTGTCGACTCTCTGCGTTGTTTGATTTGCGGGTACACCGGGAAGAATTGGATCTCATCTGTTTGCATTATTCGAAGACCTCAATAGCGCATGCTTCAGTTCTGTCATAACCTGATCCTGCCGCGTGAAATGGCCTAGAATGATTGCCTATTGCTCTCGCAGGACCCTCATCGCATCCACGACATGCTCCTTATCAGCATCATCGGGAGTTGTCTCTCGAACCTGTCGAGGGTTTTGCCTGTCATGCACCGGCGTGGCGTCATTTCCCTTATTGCGGGTGTCACTGATTGAATCCTTGAAATGAGGCTGATCCCCTCGAATTTATGGGTTGTACGTGTTATTAACCGTATTATCTGCCATTTTTTGTGATTTTTTCTAAGACAAAAATAATCAAATCTCGTTAATAAAAAAGATAAGGATCAATTTAATTGAACGGTTGTCTAGGCCCCACGGTGGGCGCCAAACTGTTTACCTGTAAAACGGTACAATTGAATTTATACATGGTTTCTAGAGAAGTGAACTAATTTGATCCTGAAACAGCGCAATAATTAAAGAAATGTACAATACTTAGCCGAAATGTAGATGAAGCAGCAGAAACGACAATATGGAGAACATGATTTTCGGGCACAGCAATGATGAGATCAAAAAGCAAGAAACTAAGATTGTATTAAGCTTTGTATAGAATGTAGTATAAGTTTTGCCAGAAAAAATTCGCATCCTTTACAATGATAAATGAGCTCATTATTTATAGCTATGTCTAGAGAAGGGGGTCCTAGGATCGTGTTCTCCTTTAATGTCAATTATGAGGGTCATTGATGAAGACATAACGGTGAACATAAATGCCAAATTCTCTGTAATGGACTATCACTCTAAATGTTGCAGAATATTCCCTATTAAATGCTACCGGACGCAAAGCATTTAACACACATTTATGAACGTTATCCTTTCTGGTGACAAGCAGAATGACTGCTTTCGATCTTTGGTCATCCCCGTCTTGGATTACACGTGTCCTCCCTTTAGACGACCACGTGTCATATCATATTTCACCCTACAAAAATTACCATAAATAGAATCCAAAAAAAGCTGGAATATTCGGCCTTCTTTGTCTGAGAGCAAGGAACGGAAATTGGAGAAGTATAGTCATATAGACTTGGTTTGAAAATAGAGGCAAAACCAGAATTTAAAATTTATAAATTTTGGATTTTTCGCAGGACTCATAGCTCATCTTAGATTAGATTTTTATACTATATATTTAATAAATTTTTTAATACGAATACAATATTTAAGCAAGAGTAAATGGGTCCTGTCGAACCCGCACCTAATAGGCTAGCTCTGCTTCTGCTTGAAAAAACATTTCCCATGAATAATCGAACGAACTGTCGCGCATCTCTAAGATTGAGGGCGAGAGCATGAATAGTTCAAATTAAGACAACAAAACTCTACCATACCATGATTTAATATGCTCTATGGTTTACACATAAAAACGGTCTTTGGTTAGTTGCATTAGCAAAAATTCTTGTATAAGTTTTACATAAAATAATAAAATGTTTGGTTAGCCGTATAAAAAATTAATTGTCGTATAACTAATGCATTATTCGATAGGTGATATTAGGTCTAATTATTCTTGCATGGCTTTTATTCCTATCATTACTAGTGAATGTTGGATACTTTGCAAATAAATACAGACATATTTTGCCTATGATTTGAATAATGTGGAAAAGGATATAAACGACCTTAAATTTCTACACATCATTCAGACGCTGGACAAAGAAATGATGACCTAATATTTTTCTAGCAAGACACAGATTTATTAAATAAATTTATGTTCATTTAGCAGTTTGGGTTATTATATACTTAACAAAATTGATTGATTTCTTTTGTTGTCAAGTTGTGTAGAAAGTTGTTACGTAAAACAAATATTCCCACTTAGTGCCCCTCACCCGGTCACCCCCTCACACTGCTCCCACGGTGAACTACAAAACATTTCCTGTATACTTTTCCTTTTGTTGCATGATTTATGTCTTGAGAGTTAGGACAATGAGCTGATTTTTTTTCGCACACATTAAGTGAACATGATCAAGCGAATGGGTAGAAACAAGTGAATGGGTGACACACAAAAATTTCGATGAAATAGAAATACAGGGCATGTGGATTTGTAGCCTGTTTGATCAAGCTTCTTTAATTTTAAAAATTTTTTGTTGAAGTTAAAGTGTTTGACCAAGCTTTTGAAAAAAAAAAGTATTTTTAAGGAGAAGCAGAAGCAGTTTTGGAGAAGTAGAAAAAAATAGTTCTCTCTAAAAGCACTTTTTGAAAAGCCTTTTTGAAAAAAAAAATACAGCTAAAAGCAGTTTTTAAAGGCTTGGCCAATCACTAATTGTTGCTCAGAAGGTATTTTCAAATTAATTAGTCAAACACAAACTGTTTCTCACCAAAAGTACTTTTGAGAAAAAATAGTTATCAAAATAAGCTGATTTTTGCAGCTTGGCCGAACAAGCTATTATGTTTTGAAAGTTTAAACATGATTTATTACGACAATTTTATTTTCAAAGTAAAGTGCTTGCATGATGAAAGTTTAATGACTCGTATCATTTAGTACCATTTAGTTTATAGTACATGCAAAAAGATTTTGAGAATATCGCATGTTGACCTATTAATTTCATGCATATAGAAAATCATTACTAAATTTATTACCTGCATCCCAGCTTCCCAGACATTGCTTTCTATCACAATATTGTTCATTAGTATACCATATTATTGGCTTATATGCTGTCCAAAGCGTCGCATGCTAAAAAGATTGTCAATTGGGCCGTGGGTCCATTGGGTCAAGCAAAGGATTTGGTTACCCAACTAGTTGACCATTGATCAGGCCTCAGAGGCAGTTTAAAGGGGGAACTTTCAAAAATTACTACCTTTTAAGGGGCTTTTAACAATCCGTAGCACTTTTTTATGTATTCATTGCTAGTTTTTGGCAATGCACTATATTTGAGTGTATTTTTTTTTTGGGGCAAATTATACTACTAGGCGGTCTTCCTAGTAGCTATTTTATTAATAATAAATTAAAAAAACACAAAGGAAGAGTACAAGTAAGGGGAGCAAGAGCTATAGTTGTGTTGCTTCTATGCTATGGCTTTATAATTGCTCCTCTGCGCCTCCATTGCCTTATGATGGCAGCCTCATGCAAAGGAACATGGTGTAGCTCTCATAGCCGGTTGGATACATTCCCAAAGGCATAGGATGGCAAGACCTTACCTTACAAATCTTATTGAGGCATAAAATATCCTCACCTGCTAGCAAGCATGTAAAATGTAAGAACTAGAAAGGACTAAGTATTCTATGATCATCACAGAGTTTATAACATACTCTGTGATGATTTACACATGACTATGCTAACAAAATGATAAAATAAAATGTAGTAGAAGATTGAGTATTGCCGCTTCTTATCCAAATTTGTGACTTCTTTAAGTTGTAGCTCTTTGTCATCTTCATCAAACCTCTTGAATATGTATTCAAAATTCATCATTTCCTTTTGGAACGGTTTGATCTATTTGACGTGGTTGGGGCAGCCACTTTTTTCTTTGAACCTCTCATTGGGAGTCGCCTAATATTTTCTTCTTCATTCACCTTGCCATCCCAACTCTTCTTCCTTCTGTGTGACTTCTTGCTTTTTCCACTATGCATAGGTGATAAATCACCTCTTTTAGCTGCCTCTGTCAGCAGTCTTGTAGCATTTCTTCTTCCTCTCCTTCTTCATACATATCTCTTCCCACGTTCACTACATCTGACGAGTTTTGGGCAATATCTTGTGTCATCAACGTAGGTTGTGTGTCTTTGCCATGATTTCCTTACCTTGGTGTTGCCCAAAGTTTTGGAATATTGTTCCTGTTCTTAGCCGTGTGTCCACTGCTAAAAATTTGAGTTGAATTAAAGGAATGTTTTGTACTTACCAAAGCATCCAGTGGCCTTCGATCTTCTGCCGACATAACTGGAGTTCTATAACTAATTTGCTGCTGCCCAGTTAGTCTTTCTTGAGCAGGATGTATTGCTTGTTGATTCCCCAAAATTGTATTACCACCTGGAGTAAAAGCTACTGCCATGCTCGGATTATCAAGCATTTTCAATGTCTCCATGTCGTGAAAGACAAGAGCTGTAGTTAAGGCCTTGTTGTTTCCTTTAGCATTAGGCAAATCCTTCAAAATAATTGCTGAATTTTGCTGCTGCCCAGTAGGAATAAATACATGAGCATTGGGGCTTAAGCCTCTCTTGCTCGACAGAGTATAAGAGGAGTTAGGAACCTGTTCATCGTGACCTTTTACTGCCTCATCATTTGATGTGTAGCTATCTTAATATGCCTCATCATTTCTATCATCTTTGACACGATCAGCATAATCTTCATCTTCCTCAGCTTCTACTTGATCAACCCACAACTTACAATTAAACCAAACTGTACCTGTAGATTGTAACTGCTACCCAGAGTCACCCTCTCGCTCACCACACGACTCCAATGACTGAGACAGAATCTTCTGGACTGAAGTATTTTGAGTGACCAATGGCATGTTGCTCTTTGGAGTGGTATGCATCATCATAGCTGCCTGGGATTCCTTGATCATTTTAGCTAATTCTGGACTGGAGAATTGCAATTTTAGGAGCTGCATTACATACTTGGAAATTGTTGAAGTCATCTACAGGAACAATGTCCCTTGAAGCCACTGTTCATGCACTCGCAGACTTCGTCTTTTGATGCTGCTTTGCAATGCTTGGAGTGCTGTTTTTTCCAATGATTAACCTCGCCTCAGCATTCAACTATTGGACATCCTTCCCTTCGTCCTTCATAGTATGATTCACTTCATTAACAAGAACATCAGGTACATGACTTGCCTCACCAGTGTGATCATCAACAGGAATAAGATCCTTTGAGATTTTTGATTGAGCATCTGCATTCCTCATGGATTGTTGGTGTTTGCCACTGCCTGGAGACTTAGAAAGCCTAGATGTTGAACCTAAATATGGTCAACTTGCTGTACATTCTTCTCAACATCACCCAACACGAACGAGTCTAGTAGAGTCTTGCGGATCGGTACGGAGACGTCTGTACTTATCTTCGAGAGGATAATGAACTTTCAGGAAAATTTTCACTTCTTTCATTCTTATCGTGCGGAAATTATTGATTTTGGATTTTGAGCCTTTATATCTCTATTCTCTCACATATGGTGATGACACGTGCTACCGGGTTAGCTGAGCAGACACCCGCGCATGTTGTTAGGGCCGTGAGAGGCCGAGGAAGGGCACGTGCAGCAGCTAAAGCACTTGTCAGATTAGCAGTTAAGGAGCCGCCAGTAGCTCCAGTTGGGTGACAGGTACCGAAAGCACCTGTTGTTACCCCCGAACTTCAGGAGACTTAAGCACAGTTCCTGAATATGTTTGGTACATTAACTCAGATAGGATTGATCTCTATTTCACCAAATATTTCACATATTGGGGAAGGAGCTCAGACTCCTACCGCCCGTACTCTAGAGCAGCGGGTTTACATTGGTCAGTTCCGAGTGTAGTACCGGTACAACCTGTTATTCCGGTTCAGACTAAGGTCGGCCAGAGGTATCAGAAGAAGAACAAAAGAGACTTGAGAGATTTAAGAGGTATAGTCCACCTACCTTCAGTGGCACATCTGCCGAGGATGCACATGGATTTCTAGAAAAATGTCATTGTATTCTCTGTACCATGGGTATTGTGGAAGTGAGTGGAGTTGCCTTTACTACATTTCAGTTGTCAGGAGCAGCGTATCAATGGTGGCAAGTTTATGAAGAGGGTAGACCAGCCGATGCAATACCACCAACTTGGGCTCAATTTGCAGAGATATTTTTGAAAAAGTTTGTTCCCAAACTCTTCAGGATGCGTGGCGCACAGAGTTTGAATGGTTGCGTCAGGGCACTATGACGGTGTCAGAATATGCTATCAGGTTCAGTGAGTTAGCCCGTCATGCACCTATCTTGGTTCATACAGTTAGAGAGCGAGTCTGTATCTTCATTGAGGGGCTCGATTATGATCTTAAAATATGCATGACTCGAGAGTTACAGACTGATATCCCATTTCAGCAAGTAGTAGAGATTGTCAGGATGTTAGAAAGTGTTCGAAATGAAGAAATGAGTCTAAGGAGGCCAAGATATCTCGGAATTCTGGAGAATTCAGTGGATTCCACTCTGCAGCTATGACTCATCATGGCGGAGGCTCGGGCAGTCGGTCAGCCCAGTCCGCAATTCAGAATACTCGTAGTGCTCCAGTTAGTACTTTTAGTGCACCACCGGCATAGGGTTCTTACAGTGGTTATTCTTGTTATCTGGCACAATCTCAGTATGAGCAGTTGCGCCTGCAGAGGGGTTGTTACGAGTGTGGTGATACTAGGCACATCATGAGAGATTGTCCTAGACTTGGGAGATGCGAATTTCATCAGAACACTCAGGCTACATGCCCCGTTCCAGTTAATACTCCACATGCATAGCCAGTTAGGGGTGGAGGATCGGCGAGTAGAGGGCGCCCTAGAGGGGGAGGCCCAGCCCATTGATATAATTGCTATGGCATGGCTGAGGCCGCTACACCAGATGGTGTTGTTACAGGTATGATTTAATTCATAATATAGGATCACTATTCTTATTTTGATTCAATCTCGATTATCGAGGTGAGATCTCCTATCATGCTCCGTATATGGTGAGTTTGTAAATTTGTACTCCCACTCACGCGTTTATCCTTGTTGGAAAATTTGATGGTGTTAGCCCGTGTCTATCATTTTTGCTTTGTACACTATTGAGGGCTATGAGTACAAAAGTGACTTTCTATTACTCATTACAGTGGGTTTTGATATAAATTCGAGATAGTTTGGTTAAAAATTGTGAATTTAATGCCCTACCGTTATGAGAGTTCATTATGCGTTGTGAAATTATTTGTCGAGGTTTATTTAAAAGAAGGAAAAAGAAATGGAAAAAAATTTCATGTTTGTACGATGTGCATAATACTTGTGATTCAGAGCTAAGGATGTTTTCCTCGCGTTTTAATGTGAATTGATATGTTTAAACCGGGCTATGTGCCGCGGTAGAAGTTATATCAGGATGAGATCCTTGTGGTTAAATTCATGTGTTAAATTCTTCCTTGTGAAATTGAATTGCATTATAGTATAGATATGGAGTTATGCCTGTTAGGCTTATTTGATAATTCTTTTGTGTGTTTATCTGGGGCATGATAGCCATATTCGTGTTGTAACTATTGTGTTTTAGCCTACGAGGTGAGTGCCCATGTGACGTTAAATGTGACTCGATGATTCGGGTGATTAATTACGATGTTTTCATGTTCCTCAAATCGTTGTTAGTGTTGTGAAGGTTTGAAGCAAGGCTTAAACTTAGATGAAGTTAATTGCCGGTGTTGTAATTGATTAAGGGCAGCTATTGTGGCCAGAGTTATTATTATGGGCCTATATATGATGTGTTACGTTATGTGGTTGTGCCGTGCGGGTGAAGGCACGAGTTGCTACAGTCGGTTGAGACTAATATCGTGTGTTGATGTGAAGATCAGGCCTTTTAAAAATGTTTGGAGTGTAAGAAATTTGTTTCTAAGGTTTATAAGTATAGACAGGAGAAATAATTTCAGTTGAGATGGTGTTGTCGGACCTATGTGGATTGGGGTGATGTAGAATCACCCGCGAGCATATGTATGAAGAATACACCAGTAGTTGGATGTCCTCAGAAAAGTTTTTGGCACGTTCAAGGACGAACATTTATTTAAGAGGGGGAGAATGTAACGACCCAACTTGTCGTTTTGAGTATTGACATCCCGTTCAGTGGATTAAGGTTCCGAGCAGATTCGTATTGTGAATTATAACTTAAGTGTGTGGTCAAGTTTGGTTTTTGGATGATTCGGGATTAAATTGAAAGAACAAATTCTTATTTTGAAGCTTAAGTGAAAAGAGTTTATCGAAGTTTGACTTTTGTGCAAACGACTCCGAAATGGAGTTTTGATGATTTTAATAGCTTCGTATGGTGATTTTGGACTTATATGTCCGGATTTGGATTTGGAAGTCCATAGGATAATTCGGCGCATTTTGGTGAAAATTAAAAAAATTAGAGTTGGAAAATTTATAAGTTTGACCGAGGGTTGACCTTATTGATAACGGGCTCGAATTTTGATTTTGGAAATTTGAACAGCTTCATTATGATCAAATTACTAAAGTTAGACCACCAGTTATTTTGGCGGACAGCAAACCGAAGCTCGCTTCGCCAGACCAGATGCGGATCCTGTCTTCCCTTGCATGCGGTGGACAGCGAAGTCAGGCACACTTCACTAGAGTAGACGGCCCCAGCTCCAGCTCTTTTTAAGCCAATTCGGGGTTCATTTTTCCCATTTCACTTTGACGGATTTTGGAGCTCTTCTCCACTCTCTCAAGACCACCAACTCCTCTCTTCTTCAAGGTAAGCAATCCCCATTGTTTTGGTGTGAAATTCCATCATTTCTTCACTAGTATTGATGAAATCTACACATAAAATACTTCGATCTTCAAGAAATTTCTTCAAGAACTCAAAGAAGGGCTTTGCAAGATTTCTTCCAAAAAGATTGAAGTTGTAAGAGTAGTTGGAGGTTTTAATATCACTAAAGAGCTGAATCAAGAAAACTCGGTTTATGGCGATCTTGCCGAGGGATTTTATAGGAAATATTCATCTAGATTCAAGCCATTCGGAGTTGAATAATCGTGGAAAAGGCTTACCAATGGATTAAGTTAACGTGTTTTGAGGTAAGTATCTTGCCTAACCTTGAGTGGGGAATTACCCGTTAGGCATTGAGTCGTATGTGTCATTTGTGTAGTGTAAAAGACGTGTACGCGAGGTGACGAGTACGTACTCGGGCTTATATGTGCAAATTTTATTTGTTTAAAGTCTTATGCATTAATAGATATTAATTGAAAATTGCTGGCACTTATTAATCCTTATTTTTCACGCCTCATTCTTTATTTGTCGAATTTGTTTTATAGGATAATTTGGTGTGATTGCTACTTTGATTTTTATGTGAATTCCGTATGGTTGTTGAGTTGACATTTCCTGAAAATAAATACGTTTGGATTTTTCATCTGCAAATAATTAATTAAATAAGTTTAAAAAGAAGCATTAATATATTTATCAAAGATTTGGATTAAAGAAGACGTTGTTCTTGCTGAGTTACTTTTTCATCCTTGTTGTTGTTTTTGAGATTTTATATACATTGTGTTGAGCCGTGGGCTATCTGTTGTGAAATTAATTATTTTTGTTGTACCTTTGGAAAAGTTGTGGCCTAGGAAAATTTGTAAATACGAGTTGATTATGTTGTGTTGTTGTGATAATATTCTTTGTGAATTGTTGTGTGATTTGGGTTACTGTTATATGGTGTATAAGGGTGGCATCCCACTATTGATATTATGCGGGCATAAGGGTGACATTTCACTGTTGTTATGTGTGTTGGGATATTGTTTGGGCGGAGTGATAAGGGAGGCTATTAAACGGAGCCATAAAGGAGGCTATTAAATGGAGCAATAAAGGAGGCTATTATAGGAGTGATAAGGGTGGCTATATGAGTGATTAGGATGGCTATCGATATTGTTAGAGTGGAGGAATAAGGGAGGCTATTATAGGAGTGATAAGGGTGGCTATAGGAGAGATAAGGGTGGCTATTGTCAGGGATGTTATGTGATGATGTGTGGTTATCGTGCTGGTGATTTTCACTTGATGTAGTGTTTTTCTTGTGATTACTTTTATATCTTGTGCAACTTGTGTTGTTAATTCAGTAAATTTGATAATAGTCTGGTACATGTTGAAATTGTGAGCCTGTGGCTATTGCCGGGCAGAATATGTTATTGGCAGGTGAGTTGTCCGTGTGGTTGTGATATGTAATGTATGCATAAGGTGCCTGGGTATATAATGATTATGCTATTGGAATGTGAGTTGTCCGTGCAGTTGTGAAATGAGATGTGGGCACGAGTTGTCGGGAGTAAATGATGATTTTGTTATTGGCACGTGAGTTGTCAGGTGCAGTTGTGAAATGAGATGTGGGCACAAGTTGCCGTGAGTAAATGATAATTTTATTATTGGCATATGAGTTGTCCGTGCGGTTGTGATAGAAATATGGGCACGAGGTGCCGTGAAAATATGAAAGTGGGCTGAGTCCCGTGTTACGAAAATATGAAAGTGGACTGAGACCCGTGTTTTATGATTATGAAATGAGGTGTCACAAAGTGACTTTTATTTGAAAGAATTTTATTCGAAAGAATTATATTCGAAAGATATTTATTTGAAAGAAGTATATTTGGAAGATATTTATCTGAAAGAATTATATGTGAAAGATTTATATTTTAAGGACTTCATAAATTGTTTGTACTTGTGTTCCTTATTCGTTTGAGCAATAATTATGGTGTTCTTGTTGACTTGTTATTTATATCACTGGTTGAATTTTGTTGCTATCATGGCTAGTTGTTTTCCAGTACTATTGTATACTGCTATATTGCACAGGTTATTTGACTAGTGAGTGTCTTGACTGTACCTCGAGGTTAGTCTTGATACTTACTGGGTACCGATGTGGTGTACTCATACTACATTTCTGCATATTTTTTTGCAGAGCCAGGTATTGGAGATATCTGATTCAGACAGAGGTTGAGTGTAATTGCAAGGATTTAAGATAGAGTTGCTTGCAGTCTCTTGGAGTCTTTCTATTTTATTGTACTGTCAACTTTAATTTGAACAGTATTATATATTCGATCCTTGAGATCATTGCATGTATTCAGATAGAGTTCGTGACTCAGTATTACCAGTCTTGGAAAGTTGTTATGTTTTTTTTCCGTTTTTGGTTTCATTACTTGTATTAAATTATATGTTTTCAAAAAAAAGGCTTGAAATAATATTGTAATTGGCTTACCTAGTCTTAGAGATTAAGTGCCATCACGACGCCTGAGGTGGGATTTTGGGTCTCCTAGGCAAGCTTCACCCACAGGCACAGGATCGTGCTAGAAAACCTGGGAAAGAGGATATGTTGACTTGTAGCGAGGGGTGACTACAGGCGCCGCACGGGCAATTTGGTGCCGCTGACGTACATTGTTAAGCTTTTTTAATCTTTTAATCTTTTTTTCGCGTGTATTTGAGTATTTGAATATACTGTTCAGTTATATCCAACATTATTTGATGTCGCAAGGTTGAACGTACTTGACTATATCTAAATGTACTTACACTAAAAAAAATGACAAAATAAAGAATACAGTCAAATCTCCGACGAAAATACAAAATATACTTACAATCAAATCCGGTGGACCTCCGGCGAAATATAAAATACCACTGTATTTACACTAAAACAATGAAAAATACATTCAAATCCTTTCAAAAATATATTGTATTTATATTAAACAATGAAGAACACAATCAAATCCGATCAAATCTCCGAGGAGAATACAAAATACACTGTATTTAAAAATAAAGAATACAATCAAACCCCGTCGGATCTCCGGCCAAAATACAAAACACACTTCAGATCTCTGACAAAAATACAAAATTACACTGTATTTTTATAATAATTTTTCGGCGTGAAAGGTAGTGGAGGAGAAAGAGACAGCTTCTTTTTCTGACGAGAAAAGCAGTAGTGGAGGAATATGTTTTTGGTCAGATGAATACACTCAGATGTGAGTGTAGGCAAGTAAAATTTTATTGGATTGAAATCCATAAGAAATTTGGATTTAATCTCAATTAAATATATTTAAGTCCAAATAAATATTATGTGCTAATATAATTGAATTAATTATTTAAATGCAATAAATATGGATTTAATAAATAGGTCCAAATACGTTGGGCTAACCCATTTAATTGGGCTACGAATGATGAGCCCATTTTATTAAACCCACGATGTCATCTTCCTAGAGGCCCAAGTTGGTGCCACATGTCAAATGATGTGGCACGCCAAATCAAACAGAAGAGCCAATATGATCATGTCACATGTCAAAATAACAAGGCATGCCAAGTCAAATTAAAATGCCAATGAAACCGCGCCACATGTGCAAGTGACATGTTGTGGCCAATCAAATGCGGCCTTGTCACACTTCAATTTGATTGGTCTGAAAGAGTTTGTCCTTATCATAACTCTTCCCTCCCACAACTATAAACAGTCTTCATAACCTAGAAAAGAGACCAGAAGTTATAACAAGAAGCAAGAGAGAGCTCGTAGATCAAACGCCACAAATTTCTCTACAAGTTTCAAGCTTCAAACAATCAAGTTCAAGTTCAAGAAATCAGATTCAAGCTGAAGAACAAAGAACAAATCAAGGTTCAAGGAGTGCGAGTTCAAATCAATGTCGTGCAAGTTGAATTCAAGATCAAGCTCAAAGGCCTTTGAATTTATTTACGATTAGAAAGAAAAATCAGAGGAATCATAGAGATTGTATACTTAAATTATTTAAAATCAAATACTACAATTGTTGCAATATTTTTCGGTCTTTATTTTATTTTCTTGACGCAAATTTATTGTCTACAAATTCTGGCATGCCCAGTGGGACAATCTCTACCTCTCATCTTAACTTTCAACACCAAAGTTCAAAAACACCGAAATGGCTTCAAAGAAAATCAATGCCATATCTACTTCCACCAAGGCTGCTAATTCCAGGTTCTACGCTGATGTGGAAAGCATCCTCGATGTTACCTTTGGAAGCTTTGGACCAGTTACAAAGAGAAAAATAATCTCTTTAAGACAACAAGCACTACAAGTGCCGTCCACATCAACCCCTATTTTCGAATCTTCATCCTCAAAAGGAGCAAGATCCTCCATGAATGCACCTGAAGAAGGAAGCGATATTTCTGAAAAGATTAAGAAAACTCTAGCTCTGCTGGACCTCTCCAGATCCAAGAACTCTGTTGTGAAGGAAGATGGTGATACTTCAAGTGATGGATCTTCCCCACTTACACCACATAACGTGAGCCAATCAAAGATAAATCTATGTGGCAATACATTATACTCACCATCATCCACAACAATCATACAAGCCATGGTGACAAATGCTTCATCTATGGAGGAGCAGTTGGCAAACTTGACGGAAGCAATCGCTAGCTTGACCAAATGCATGCAAAATCTAGATACTAGAATTGACAAGCTAACAGGTAGGTTGGGAATCTTGATGGAAGCGGAATCCACCTTTGCACTTGGCAAGCTCCCAGAAGTTCAAGAGATTGATCCTCCCCGGCGACAAGTTTCATCCACTAAGGAATTCTAGCCTCTTCGGAAGGATGATTCCAATTAATCAACTAAAGGAGTTCATTAAAGGGACTATAAAAAATAAATATGAAGTTGCTTCCAAGTCCTCCCTTACCTACGTAAAGCCGTACACTTCAAGGATCGATATGTTGAAGATAACTTCTGGCTATCAACCTCCAAAATTTCAACAGTTTGATGGCAAAGACAATCCAAAGCAACATTGGAGCACTTCGTTGAGACGTGCAATAATGCTGGGACTTATGGAGATTACCTCGTCAACCAGTTTGTCCACTCACTAAAAGGAAATGCCTTTTATTAGTACACAGACCTCGAGGCTGGATCCATTGATAGTTGGGATCAAATAGAGCAAGAGTTCCTCAATCACTTTTATAGCACGAGACGTACTATGAGTATGATAGAAGTTACAAATACTCCTCAACGTGAACCAGTTATCGACTTTATCAATCGTTGGAGGAATGCAAGCCTCAACTGCAAAGACAGGCTTAATGAAGCTTATGACATAGAGATGTGCATCCAAGGCATGCATTGGGGTCTGAGCTACATCATACAAGGTATCAGACCTAGCAAATTTGAAGAACTTGCGACTCGTGTCCATGACATGGAGTTGAGCATGGCCTCCGCTTGAAATGAAAATTTGTCTATCTATAAGCCTCAAAAAGGAAACGACAAGCAAGAAGTCAGGAAATGGATCAAGTTTGTACCCAAGTCTGAAAATAAAGAAGCTATGAATGTCAACACATCACCTGTGAAGTTCACAATGAAGGTGAGAAAGAAACAGAGTATGAAGTCCACTTCTTTTCAAGATTAGCCAAGTGGAAAGTTGACTCTAAAAGAAATGAAAGAAAAGGAATACCCATTTCTGGATTCTGATGTGTCGGCTATTTTTGAAGAACTCCACGAGTTAAATCTCATTGAGCTTCCGGAGATGAAGTAGCCAAATGAAGCTGGGAAACCTAATGACCCAATTACTGCAAGTACCATTGATTTGTAAGCCATCCTCTGGAGAAGTGCTTTGTCTTCAAGGACAAAGTTATGCACTTGGCTCGTGAAAAGAAGATCGCGCTTGAAGATGAGAAATCAACCAAGTCTCTATCACCTTTGGCTCATTCATTCAAAATGAATTATGTAGTTTCAAAGAAAGTAAAGATGAAGAATTACTGGAGAAATACAAGGTTAATATTGATCAGTCTGATGATGATGAAATTTAGACGTTGGTGACTCGTCGAAGGCGCCACAAATTAAGCCCAAAAAAAGAATCAAAAGAACAACCAACAAGGAAAATAGTGGCAAAAAGACCAAAGAAACAAAATCCAGTTAAGCGTTTAAAGAAACAAACCCTCAAAAGCCACAATATCCAGTGACCTTGGAGGAGTTCTTGCCAAATTGGTTCCATATGAAGATATCCCGTAATGGTAGTGAGGCCTTTTATTTTCATGGTGGCCAAGGGGAAGAAATGAGTGATGACCTACCGTTGGCACCATCTTCAGAAAAGCTCATCGAGTCAATTCCTCAAGAAGTTAATACTTGTGAGGAAAAGGTTACACTCACGAACGACGATCTTCTACTAGGTGACGCTCCTCATAACTGCCCATTATACCTAGTTGGCTATATGCGCAATGAAAGGGTAAATCAAATTTTAGTTGATAGAGGATCCTCAGTGAACATCTTGCCAATTCGCACTATGAAAGAACTTGATATTCCCATGAACGAACTCTTGGAAAGTCGTTTGATGATTCAAGGATTCAACCAAGGGGGCAAAGATCAATAGGCGCAATCGGGTTGGGATCACCATTGAATATATGCAATCATATGCATGAATGCATGTGATTGATGCAAAGACTTCATACAACGTCTTGCTTGGAAGACCTTGGATACATGAGAATAAAGTGGTTCCATCTACCTACCATCAATGTTTGAAGTACTACGAGGGAAAAAAGATAGTTGTTGGTGACGAGCATTCACCGAAGCTGAGTCACACTTCGCCAATGCAAAGTTCTACTAACCGCATTGTGAAGGAGCTAAAAGTTGATGATGTCATGAAAAGCACGAATGACGAGCCGGCGACTAAAAGACCTGAGGTGACTGCTGGTAAAGCCAACGATGTTACTAAGGACGTATAACTTAACTCGAATAAATCTTATAGAGGGGATATTGTGTCTTATGGAAAGAAAGTAACTCATGCCCTCCAGTATGTCCCTAAAAAGAAGAAAGATGAAAATGAATCAACTAATCTCCAAACTAACATGCTAAAGGGGTTAAATCTTCCGGTCAAACGAATTGAGGTAGTAAAGTTGTCCTCAACGCCACTTGCAGGGTTTGTGGCCCAAAATGATTTGCAGAATATGGCACTCCCTACAGAGCGAACAGATGAAGGTTTTGATCCTAATGCTTACAGGTTATTTGCAAAAGTTGGATACAATCCCAATGAGCCGTCAACGTTAGGGAATCTCCCATCAGAAGCTACTACGAGGCAACCACATGAAGGTTTGGGATACAAGCAACCGTCACCAGCGCACATCTCCATAAAAAGGGCGAGCAACAATTATATCACTGTAGAAGATGAATCTGCCGCTTCTAACATGACTTCTGTCTTTGATCGACTTGGAAAATCTACTATGAGGACTTCCATATTTCAGAGATTAGGCCCATTGAAGAAGGGGAACAAGTTCCAGCGAAATTATCAAAGCATAAGGACACCCGCTTCGCCTAGAATCCAGAAGATCTTTAAGGATTTCCAAAGTTTGGTTCCTTCTAGAATGAGGTGACAAACAAAACTTGTGGTTTCATAAGGTAAATCCATATACTGTGGTCTACACTAAGGAATGTGATGAAGACGAAGATAGTGTGGGTTCTTCGTATCATGTTACTGCACAAGGCGAGAATGGTATTTCGTCTCTAATAGAGGATGATGAGAAATTAGAGAATGTTTCACCATGTTATCACATATCCTTCAGCGATAGGGACCCTCAAGAACATGAAGATGCGAAAGATGCTCTACCTGAACTTGAAGAAGGGGTGAAACAATAGTTGATGCCTTAAAAGAAGTTAACCTTGGCAATGATGAAGAGCCAAGACCCACCTACTTAAGTGCTTTACTATAAGTTGATGAAGAAAGCACTTCTGTTGAGTTACTCAAGAAGTTTAGGGATGTCTTTGCTTGGAGTTACAAAGAGATACCTCGTAGTCAATAATGGCGCCCGTCTTGTTAAGCAAGCTCAAAGGCGCTTTAGGCCGGACTTGGTTCCCCTGATTGAAACGGAAGTTAACAAACTCATCAAAGATGGCTTTATTCATGAAGTTAAATACCCAACATGGGTTTCAAGCATTGTCCCTTGAAGAATGGCCAAATTCGAGTATGTGTCGATTTTAAGGATCTCAACAATTCATACCCTAAGGATGAATTTTTGCTTCCTATTCCACAACTTATGATTGACGCTACCACGAGGTACGAGGCTATGTCATTCATGGATGGTTCTTCGGGCTATAACCAAATTCTCATGGCGCCAAAAGATGAAAAGCTTACTGCATTCCGTACCCCAAATGGTATTTATTGCTACAAGGTAATGCCTTTTGGCTTGAAGAATGCTGGTGCTACTTACCAAAGAGTTATGCAGAATATCTTTGATGACCTTCTCCACAAGAATGTCGAATGTTATGTCGACGACTTGGTGGTAAAATCAAGAAAGAAGAGCGACCACTTGAAAGACTTGAGAATGGTTTTTGAGTTGCTTTGGAGGTACCAACTTAGGATGAATCCATTGAAATGTGCCTTTGGAATTACTTCTGGAAAGTTCCTTAGTTTCATTTTCCGGCATCGAGGGATCGAAATTGATCAAGCCAAGGTAGATGCAATTTTGAAAATGCCTGAGCCTCGGGATATTCATGAATTAAAAAGTCTGCAAGGAAAGCTAGCATACCTTAGGAGATTCATCCCAAACCTAACTGGGAGGTGCCAACCATTCAGTTGTCTCATAAAGAAAGACACTTCTTTCAAGTGGGACCAAGCTTGTAGCAATGTCTTTGAAAGTATTAAAACTTACTTGATGAAGCCTCTAGTTTCGGCAACCCCTATACCTGGAAAGCCGTTGATACTATACATTTCGGCACAAGAAAGGTCTGTTGGAGCACTGTTGGCCCAAGAAAATAGTGATGGGGAAAGAAAACTCCCTTTACTACTTGAGCAGGATGATGACAACAAATGAGCGTATTTATTCGCTAATCGAAAAGTTAAGTTTGGCCCTAGTCTTCTTAATTCAAAAGTTGAAGTACTACTTTCAAGCTCATGTCATTCGCCTTGTTTCTAGGGCAAATCCCATCAAGTTTGTAATGTCAAAACCAGTCCTTAGCGATCGACTAGCAAGATGGTACCTCCAATTTCAACAATTCGAGATTGTTTACATTCCTAAAAAGGCTGTAAAAGGACAAGCATTGGCAGACTTATTGGTAGATCACCCGATACCTGATTATTAGGAACTAACTAATGAACTACCTGACGAAGACACAATGGTTGTTGAACTACAACCTCCATGGAAGATGTACTTTGAGGGTGCTGCATATCGTGGAGGAGCTGGTGCTGGCGTAGTATTTGTCACTTCTCAAGGGGAAGTTCTACCCTACTCCTTCACTTTGACACAACTCTGTTCCAACGATGTTGCTGAGAATCAAGCATTAATACTTGGTCTTGAAATGGCTGTCGATATGAAGCAGTTGCAATTGCAAGTCTTTGGTGACTCCCAGTTACGAGGTCAAGAAACCTGAACTACGCCCTTATCATAATTATGCTAAGAAATTGCTGGGATGGATTGGTGATTTGATTATTCAACATGTACCTAAAAAAGAAAACAAGAAGGTTGATGCTTTAGCTGCCCTAGCTTCATCGTTAACCCTACCTGATCAAGCGCAAGTTACTATCTGCCAAAAATGGGTAGTACCGCTACTAAAT
>MCJB01012574.1:43859-95149 GCA_002018475.1 Nicotiana obtusifolia
GGAAGTGAAGAAAATGAACTCGAGCATTTGGTCGCGATTTCTAAAGCTGAGAAACAAGAATGGCGACAACCCATTATCGACTACTTAAGCTACGAGATACTTCCAGAAAATCCGAGGATAAGGACTGACATTCGTCGTCGTGTACCTCGTTTCCTTTACTACAAATATACTCTATACAGAAGATCATTTGAGGGAGTACTCTTTGCGATGCTTAGGGGAAGATGAGGCACTCCAAGCTTTGCAAGAAGCACATTCTGGGGTATGTGGGTCGCACCAGTCTGGACCAAAGCTCAACTTCCATATAAAAAGGATGGGATATTATTGGCCGACGATGGTAAAAGATTGCTTAGACTATGCTCAAATATGCAAGGCTTGCCAATTCCATGCAAATTTTATTCACCAGCCACCTGAAATGTTACATCAGACTGTTGCATCATGGCCATTTGACGCTTGGGGACTGGATGTTGTTGGACCATTGCCAAAATCCTCTGGTGGACACTTATACATCTTAGTTGCAACTGACTACTTCTCAAAATGGGTTGAAGTTGTTGCTCTTACGGAAGTAAAGAAGGAAAATATTGCAAGTTTCATTCGAGTAAACATAATTTATCACTTTGGCATTCCTCGTTACATAATAATGGATAATGGCAAGCCATTCGACAATAGGTTGATGAACAAGATTTGTGATCTCTTTGGTTTCAAGCAACATAACTCTTCTTTGTACAATGGTGCTGCCAATGGTCTAGCAGAGACATTCAACAAGTCTCTATGCAACTTGTTAAAGAAAGTCATCTCCAAATCCAAACAAGATTGGCATGACCGTATGGAAGAAGCTCTGTGGGCATATATGACAACTCACCGCACGCCAACACAAGCGATCTCTTATTCACTCATCTATGGAGTCGAAGCTGTTTTGCCATTTGAGCGTCAAATACCTTCATTACGATTAGCTATTCAAGAAGGGATCACTGATGAAGAAAATGCTCGACTTCGACTAGCAGAGTTGGAGGCTCTTGATGAGAAGAGGTTGGAAGCTCAACATAGTCTTGAATGTTACCAAGCTCGATTATCTCGCACCTTCGATAAAAGAGTTCGTCCAATATCCTTTCAAGTAGGAGATCAATTCCTTGCCGTACGAAGACCTATTATTACTTCCCATAAACCTATAGGAAAGTTCACTTCAAAATGGGATGGGCCATATGTCGTGCAAGAAGCTTATTCAAGTGGAGCTTACAAGCTAGTTGATGCAGATGGCATGAGAATCGACCCTATCAATAGCAAATTCTTAAAGAAGTATTATCTTTGAAGTTTCCACGCTCCTTGATGCACGAACCTAAACTGCATGTTCAGGGATTCCTGGTCCACAAGAGTATAAACTGTGTACGGCCCAATAAAAAAAAGTCCTCTAGGTCGAAAACCTCGAAAGAGGTGGCCTAGGTAAAAGCTAGGACATAAAAAAAAATCCACCCATTCTGAACTACAACATGACTTGATCCACTTCACCGAGGTATGTAGGCAGCTTAGAGTTTCACTATAAGTTCAGTCGCATGAGTTCAAAAGATACATAGTGCCCTAATCGTTGTTTGAATAAAGTACGATGGAATGTAATCCATTCAATCAGCACATGAAAATCGAGTTGAGATACCATTCTTCTGTTAAACTTTGGATCCTATTTGATTAAAAGGGGGCAAGCCGCTATGGTAAATTGGTGTCTTTTATAAAATAATTATAGTCTTTTAGGAGGCTACAAAGTATTTGCATTGAAGTCTGGGATTCCCTATGTATCCATGTTCGCATAACTTTCAAGTTTGTTGGTCCTCATATCCGCTCACTTCCCTAAAAAAAAAAAAGGAGAAGAGAGTCGTCAAAAAGGAACACAAGTATAAGAAAGATTGTTTGGCACAATGTTACAAATTCAGTGAGACTTGAACCCAAGATATTTATGAGAATGGAGCCCTTGAATTTAGATTGATAGCAAGAAAAATGTCTTGTGATCCCGAGGCTTCCATACCAAATCATAAAAAGTTTTGGCGAAGTCACGCCAATTCGAAACTGTCGGTATATCAAAATCTAATATTGATTTCGAAATACAATCTGAAACTATCCTTAAAGTATTAAATCCTAAATTTTGAACACGTTTTGGATTTTGAAGTCTTGTTTTCAGGAAATCAAACGGTTTGTGATTTCGGCATTCCTACAACAAGATATAAACGTTTTGGTGAAGTCGCGCAAGTTTGAAATCGTCAGCGTGTCAGAATTTTATGTTGAGTTTGAAATATTATCTGAAACTATCCTTTAAGGTATTAAATCTTGTAATTTGGATATAGTTTATACTTTGAAGTTTGGTTTCCAAAATATCAAACGGTTCATGATTTCGATGTTTCTATACTAAGATATAAATTTTTTGGTGAAGCTGCGCAAATCTGAAACTATCAACATGTCGGAATTTAATGTTAGTTTCAAAATAATATCTGGTACGATTATGAAAGTGTTTGATTCGGAATTTTGGATATGTCTTAGATTTTGAAGTCTGGTTTCCAAGAAATTAAACGGTTCATAATTTTGACATTTCTACACCAAGATACGAATTTTTTTGTGAGACTGCACAAATATGAAATTGACAGCGTGGTGCTTGATTGCAGATATTAGATACGTGTTAGATTTTAAAGTTTAATTTCTTTGAAATAAAATGGCTCATATTTTTGACGTTCTCACATTGAGATATGTACTTCCTACCAAAAGGCTACACATGTGATGAACAATATAATCTTCAAGAAAAGGAGGATGTATCTTCAAATACAGAGAACTTCAAGACATGAATGGAAACGATATTAAAAATAAGGCAAATTCTATAACGCAACGTCAATGCATCGTGCTAAGCAAACAACAATTGATATTGATCCTAAAAAAAAGGGAAACATCAATAAAAACGCGCAATATAAAGTAAAATATATGAAGTTTTCATTTCCAAGAATAGCCCCTAGTTAACCAAATGCAAGACAAAAATAAGAGGCAAATCAAATACTATATATAGGCAAATTTAAACACAACTTGTAATTGACCAAGTCTTTAAGGGTGGCCTCTAAGTTGTTTCTTCATCTCCACGTCGGCCAAGTCATCAACAATCGCCAAGAAAACATAAGAACATCTACGGTACCCCTCTTCAGCAGATGAGACTCTAGATTCAATCTTTTCAACCTCTTTCTTCGCAGCATCTCCGAGAGCTCTTAACTGTTTCACCTTCTCCTTGGCCTCTTTGAGAGATTGACCGGTGACAGACAGTTCCTCGATCTTCTCCCCTTTTTCAGTCAATACAAGATCAAGATGTACCTGGTCATATGAAGTGACAAGCTTAAAGAAAGACGTCAGTAGGTCTTTTAGAGGGGAAATATCCACACCATTTCCATCCATCTCCTCGAGAATTACTTGGATCTCGAATTGAAGAGAAGAAGCATTGTCTGCAGTAAGATCGGAGAGTTTGGCATGAATTTTAGCCCAGGCATTCATGATGAAATCTTTGTAAATAGTCAAGACAACCTTTCTTTCGTCAAAGATAGACATCGTTGGTGCTAATCGTTGGTGAAAGTTAGGCCCCGATTTTTCTCCAAGATTAGGAATGGAAGTCGCCTCTAGGTTCGACTTAGATATTGGAAGTTATTTCCTCAAGTCCGGATCCGGCACAGAACTACTACCATGTGGCTTGCTTTGGTGTGACGCTATCGAAATATGATCACCATTTGACTGCATAGAAAAAAAAAAGATAGACGGTTAGTGAAGTTACCTGTATATTATAAGACAATATGAAAGTTTTAAGCATTACCTCTTTAATGACAGTCAAAGTCCTTGAAGCACTGCCAATACTGTCAGTAATCTCGACTACACCCAAATCAGTGTCTCCTTGATTGTTTGAATATGGCTTCACCCGCTTGAAGTTTTGATCGCCATGACTACTATCACTCTCATTTTGAGATAGGCGTTTGTTGGAGGTAGGGACAACGATGCCTAATGGAAAGGAACCCTTGTTGACTTGATGAGTCTGAGAAGGTCCCTTCTTTTTTTGAACTTCTTTATATGGAGCTCCCTTGATGTTGCGTGGTGAAACCACTTTATATTTTAAAGTAGGAGGTTTGTCCTCCTTCTTATGCTCTTGAAGCGTGATCTCTAAAGGCGCAGCAATGATTGTCCCAACAAAAGTCACCAAAGATTCTAAATGATCTTCAAGAAAGCTCCCATGCACTCTTGTCCATCAAGATATGTACTCTGAAGAAAATTGTTTTTTTGCCGTAGATATAGCCGGGGGAAAGGTCACCCTCACGTTGGTGGAATTATGTGACACACAAATTTTCCAAAATCTGAGTCCTTCTTCTAATGAGGCACTACGAAGCTCATTTTCCAAAATACCAAGACTAGTTTGATAAAATCCAAATCGACGGTTGAATCGATGTGGACTATATGGTTCAAGAATGAAAGATTTCGCACACCTCAAAGGGAGATAGTTAAAATGGAAACTCATAAAATAATTGACTTTCGGTTCCGATTTTATCATTATCATCAAAATAGTAAGGTTCGGATCCCTCCGGCATGGTAGAAGTTCAAGATGCATTATCCGCTTGATGGATGTGTTTTCTTGCATTTGTATCATCCAAATACCGTGCAACGCCTTCCCTGGAATACGCCACCATCAATGGAACATATGGTCCTTTTGGAAGCCCATAGTGTGTCCTGAAGTAGTGAGCAAGCCAACCGTATACATAATGAATGGGAAAAGAGATTTTGATATGCTCTAGCTGCGAGGACTTGGAATCTTAATCAAACCATTATAGATGCTCGCCAGAACTAGGATTGCAAGGCTGAATTTCCATCTATATGCCTTCATGCTTGCCATTTTAAAGCTCTCGAGAAGGAAATACAAATGCACACAAAATATGTGCCTTCTCTCTTTTCATGTCGAACCCTAAGATTAGCAAACATCGTCACATCCACGCTAGACCATGCAACTACTTCTAGTATAGCTCCAGGTGGGATTGTGCGTTGACTTCAAACTGTAAACTTTTTCTCCCTCCTTGCTGGAGCAGGTTTATATCTCAAGTCTCTCTTGCACCAAAATTCAATCCACTTGCTAAATGAGACCTTTGGATCATGACTCTCCCCTTCTTGAAGATGGTTAAAGGCGGTAAACAAGTATCCACAAGCTCGAGGAGTAAATCTTTTATTCTTCTCATTAACACCTGTGAGTTTGATAGCTTCGGGCACAACTTCTTCGTAGGGAGAACCTCCAATAAGTAAACCGCCAATGGTATGTAAATCTAAAAGAGATATTGATAGTTCTCCGGCTGATGTAAGTAAGGTATTTATTGTGGGACACCAAGCTTCAAGAAATGCTTGCAAGATGTTTGAATTTCGATCATATGTAAATAAAGAAGCATAGACGTCATCATAAATTCTTGCTATCTCCAAAGCCAGTTGACTTCTGCCAAGTATGTCTTCAGCCCAGGATATGATAATATTCACCGTCAATTCTCAAAGTATCTCCCCAGCGTATCTCCCTTTGAATCATATGGTGTCCTACGCAAGGAACGCTACTCGCGATATTGAGTTTTCGTTGGTGAGGAGTATGAAGAGACCACATTTTAGTTGGCTTTTGGTTGTGCTTTAAAGTCCAATCTACCATATGGAGGGAATTCTGCAGAGGTGGGCACAAATTTACATATCGACCAACTAGTGGAGTGTAAGTCAACGGCTTGGTTATAACCCCTCCATTCTTAGCATCAATTACGAGATACTTGCGCTTGGAGGATAGAGATGTGTAGTCTCTGAAGTGAACCATCTCTTCAAAACAGCATAAGCGAGAAAAAAAAAATTGGTAAATATTAAGTCAACGACAATTGACAAAAGGAGGAGAAAATTCTAGTCCTTTGTGCTTTAGGCAATTTTCTAGATGCGATTAAGTATTTTTCCTTCTATATGTTATCATGGGGTTAAATCTTCTATATGTTGATATGGATTTATCCTTCTATACATTGATATGAATTTGTCCGTCTATACGTTGATATGGATTTGTCCATCTATATAGTTATGTGGATTTAACCGTCTATATAGTGATATGAATTTATCCGTTTATATGATAATATGAATTTATCCGTCTACATGATGATGAAGATTTATCCGTCTATATATTAATATGAATTTCTGATCATCTATATGTCAGTGATGAATTTATCCTTCTATAGAGACATCATAGAGTTGTCCGTCAACTTGACACTCAACAACTTTTATTTTCTTGGCCTAAAATAAAATTAGAAAAAAAGAAAGAAAAAAAAGAAAGAAAGACAGAAAACGTAGAGAGTTTGTTACCTTTCCGGTCTTCGCAAATCGAACTTGAGAGTTGATGCAAAGAATGCGTCTTGATGTTAACAATTGAAGACGATGCTGCTATATATATAATCGAATGACGGCTGTTTGGAGGAGTTATCTCGATGTGGGATAGAAAGTATTTACTGTGAGGCAGTCAAAATTTTTCTATTCCAAATAGGACTTAAAGTGGAAACATAGAGTTATTGTGGGAATTGGATTTTTTTATTTCTTTCCCATGCAACGCCTGTCTCCTTAGTTGAAATAACAGAATTATGACTTTGCACCATGTTACCAAACTCACGTGGTACCTGACTAGTCTACTTTGACCTTGGCAACAATTTTCATTACAATGGTGTAATGATTTTAATTTTTTTCCTTCTTTTCAAAAGGACAAAGTCCCTTGAAGCTTAACACAAGTAGCTCCTCAACTTAGGGAGGCACGTGAATTTTTCAAAAAGAATGAAAAATTCTTAAGTGTATTAAGTCTGGTTGCTTTAACGTGTTACTTCAAGCCTTTTTCTTTTTGGGTTCACTACGAACATCAACAAATTTTGAAGTAGCGGTATTTGTAGGTAATTAAAATTTTATTGAATTTTAATTCAAAAGAAATTTAGATTTAATCTCAATTATGGGCTAATATAATTAAATTAATTATTTAAATTCAATAAATATGAATTTAATAAATAGGTCCAAATGCGTTGAGCTAACCCATTTATTAGGCTACAAATGATGAACCCATTTTATTAAGTTCAAGATGCCATCTTCCTAAAGGCCCAATTTGGTGTCACGTGTCAAATGGCGTGGCACGCCAAGTCAAACAGAAGAGCCATAGGATCATGCCACATGTCAAAATAACAAGGTATGTCAAGTCAAATTAAAAGGCCAATGAAACCACGCCACATGTGCAAGTGACATGTTCTGACCAATCAAATACGGCCTTGCCATACTTCAATTTGATTGGTCTGAAATAGTTTATTTTTATCATAACTCTTCCCTCCCAGAACTATAAATAAGGGTCTTCATAACCTAGAAAATAGACCAGAAGTTATAACAAGAAGCAAGAGAGAGCTCGTAGATCAAACGCCGCAAATTTCTCTACAAGTATCAAGCTTCAAGCAATCAATTTCAAGTTCAAGAAATTAAGTTCAAGCTCAAGAACGAAAAACAAATCAGGGTTCAAGGAGTGCGAGTTCAAATCAAAGTTCGTGCTAGTTGAATTCAAGATCAAAGGCTTTTGAATTTATTTACTATTGGAAAGAAGAATTAGAGGAATCATAGAGATTGTACATTTAAATTATTTGAAATCAAATACTACAATTGTTGCAATATTTTTCGGTCTTGATTTTATTTTCTCGATGCAAATTTATTATCTACAGTGAGATACAAAGAAGGAGAATAAGCCATGGATTCCAGCATCTCCATTAGATCCAGATCTGGCGACCCTTCCAATCTTCCTCCTCCATTATTTTTGTTGCCGGTAATTGACCTATCACGACTTTGTGATTTTTCAGATCTGGATCTGACGGTGAAGATGAGAGAAGGGAAGAAAGAGAGGGAGGCAGCTGGATCTGATGGTGGAGAATAGGGAGAGAGAGACGACTGTTTGGTTGGGCTTCGGTAGAGCTCCACAGGAAAAGATGATTACAGCCTTGCAGAGAGCGAAGAGAGAGGGAAAATGAGAGAGGGTTGAGGGAGAAGAGAGCGATTGAGGGAAAAGATTGATATAGTGAAATAACTCTATGTGGCATAACTATGATGGGTAAATTGCAGCTATGAAAAGTAATTAAATTAAAAAATAGTTGTCATCCATAAATAGATCTTAGATTTAACTACGTCAGTAAATTTTCCCAGTTTAAACTCGTAAGCTATTATTTTCACGAAAAAATTAAAGCAAAAAGAAAAAAAGAAAAAACTGGAAATGAGAGAAATGCTAGTTCTGAACACGCACGCACTCACAAAACATACACATACAAAACAAGGAGGCATTACTGGTTTTTCTTTTCAGTTATTTTTCCTGTTTGAATGGTTTTATTATGTCAACCGTTAGTATTTTAAATAATTGTTACTTGTTACAAAGAAAAAAAAAGCTCGAAACCATATTCAGAAGCCCTAAAAAAGCAAAAAAAGAAATCCGCAGCTAACCCTTTTATTAGTAGACATGAAATCACTACTGCGTTTGTCATGAATATAATCTTTTAATCATTCTTTATGTTTCTTTGTTTCAATTTTAATTTTTTAATAAAGAGAAAAGTTTAAATTTTTCCTCGTATATTCAAAATTGACAATTTATACTAAAATATTTAGTCTAATATAACTATGACGTTAGGAAAAAAACTCATGTTTGCCCTTGATGCTTAATGGAGCTTTCAATCTTAGGAGATAAATTCGGATCTTATTTCGAAGAACGTTATTAATGGCAAGGGTAAATATAAGAGTATTTTTGAAGGACAACACTATGCTGAATTAAAAGTGTTAAGAAGGACAAATTTAACATTTAAGAAAGTATAATGATAAATTTAGCATCTCTCTTAAAAAAATACGGTGACCTATGTTAGATTTGCTTTAAAAATCTTCAATTATTTTTCTCAATGATATAAAAGCTTAAATATTTACAAAAAATAATAATTAATTATTTTTTATTTTATTTTATATATTATAGTTTGACTAGACACAAAATTTAAGAATTATTGTACTTGTGATTTTAAATATACTGTGAGATTTAGATGACTATAAAATTATGTGACTAAGAGTAAATGTAAAATTATCTACGAAAAAAAAAGACAAAAAAAAAAATCTAAAATTAAATTATTTTTAAAAATAAATAGATGAAGTATTCTTTTTACAACAGATCAATATTACCTATACCGTAATGTTTATATCAATCCAATAAATACATGACTTCACGACATGGTTATCATAAAATTATAATTAAGTTACACTATGTTTTTACCTTAATTCATGGATAATTATGGTAAATTAGTATTGCAATAGCATAAACATTAGGTATGGATAAGTTGTTAGGTTAAGAGTAGAATGTAAAATGAAATTGAGAAAATATTAGTTTGAGGAAGAGTGACATGGAATCAGATGCAGTTTGATGATTGATGATTGATGGATTCTCGAAACGCTATTCTTCAGCGGTTCACGCAAAATGTGGCGCGCACTGCTAGCACTCTCTTCAATTTCTTTCCTTCTTCTCAATAAGGACTCTTTTCACTTCCCTTAAATGGCTTTTATCAGTGACCAAAAGGCATCACACTGAAAATATTTCAACACAAATCAAAATCAAAACAACCATGGCTCGAAAATCCTTCCCAATCCTAAAGCAACTCTTCCAACAATCCACCGATCGCTTTTTCACCACTAACGCGTCGCCACGAGCCGTGACGCTAATCCCAGGCGACGGCGTTGGTCCACTGGTCACCGATTCAGTGGAACAAGTGATGCAGGCGATGAAAGCACCCGTTTACTTCGAGCGATACGAAGTACTTGGTGATATGAAGTGTATACCGGAGGAAGTTATTGATTCAATTAAGAAGAATAAGGTTTGTTTAAAAGGAGGGTTAAAGACACCGGTCGGCGGAGGTGTTAGTTCGCTGAATGTGCAAATGAGGAAAGAACTTGATCTGTACGCTTCTATTGTGCATTGTTTCACTTTCCCAGGGTTGCCTACGCGGCATGAGGATGTGGATATTGTTGTGATTAGGGAGAATACTGAGGGAGAGTATGCAGGTCTTGAGCATGAGGTTGTTCCTGGCGTCGTTGAGAGCCTTAAGGTACTGATATTTTCGTTTTGAGAATTTGTTGTTTTACTATGTTATATGCGTGTCTCTTAGATTCATAATCTTTGCTTAATTCTGCTTATATGATAATTTGCGCAGTATTGGATTTAAATTTTGGCGACTACTGAAAGTGTTAAAACATGACAAGGTAGGAAGTTCTCCAAAAGGTCTCTCTCTCAGAACACATGTGTGTTTAGCTAAGAAGCCAAAAACTACTTTTTTTTCTTAATATGGTGAAGTCCGGGTACCTGCTATCTCCCACTAGGACAGGTACTTGGTAGCTCTGCCTACACAGGCTTAGGCATGAGAAAAAAATCAACGAGTGCCAACGATTCTTTTAGTCATGCTGGTACGATTTTAGGTGCTTGTCAGGAGGTTTGTTGACTATTGGAATGAAGTGGGTCCAGATGACGTGAACGGAAATTGAAGATTCATATAGCTAACCCCAACTAATTCGGGATTAAGGCATAGTTTTTTTTTTGTTGTATCCAGCTTTACTGTATCCAAATAAAGGGGTCATCAACTACTTAAAGTAGAATTGCAGGTGTAGGTGGATCTTATATATTTGGGTACTCTGAGCTCTCAAATTGCTAAATGGATGCTGCCATGCAATGTTCTGAATGTGCATATAGCCTCGAGTAGCTAAGATCATAATCATGTTCTGGCTCCTTAGTCGGGTAGTATGCATAAGGGCCCATGTAAGAGCAGGTTGCATTAAAGCACTGGTTCTTTAGTAGGTTAGTATGGTAGGCCCCATGTTGGGAAGCACAATGCACATTGTTCTATTAAGTAGGAAATACTCTTCGCTCCATCCTTCCATCTAAAATTAAAAAAAAAAAAAAAAAAAAAACTCTTCGCTCTATCCTTGTGTTGGGGAGTGCATTTTGCCAGAAGCATTATTTATCTTCTTCCTTGATGTAATCTGGACTGAAGTGTATAGATTGTCAGCTGCAGCTGAACCTGTTTGATCTTGGTCTGTGCACGAGAGTGCTAGAGCTTATCTTTTCCTGGTCACTTCAAAAACGTTAGAGAGATGGGCCAGTTTAGAAAGATGCACATGTAGTTTTTTCTTTATAGGAATTCCCATTTTGTAGCTTTACCAATTTCTGCCTGTATGGTTTAAACTCTTATGTGTCTGCATCTTGATCCTTCTAAAAAAGGAGTTGTTTTTTCCCTTCATCAGTTTTTCCTATGTGGTTCTCCTTATTATATCGACTCTGTTGTAAAGTTTTCCTATTCCATGGCTTGCTTTATCCTATACTCTTTGTTTTCCCTTTTCCAGGTGATAACAAAATATTGTTCAGAGCGCATAGCAAAATTTGCGTTTGAGTATGCTGATGTAAACAAAAGAAAGAAGGTCACAGCTGTGCACAAAGCCAATATTATGAAACTTGCAGATGGTCTTTTCCTAGAATCTTGTAGGGAAGTTGCAAGTAAATATCCAGAAATACAGTATGAGGAGATTATTGTGGATAACTGCTGCATGCAACTTGTCTCAAGGCCTGAGCAATTTGATGTCATGGTACGGGGATATACTTCCTTGGCTTTTCTCTTTACTAATTACTACTGTCCTTAAAATTCTAGCTTCTCTTACATCTGATAACTTATGTGTCATTCAAATTATCAAAAAGAAAATCTAGTGGTGAATGTCATCAATTTAGTTTAGTTCTTGAAGGAAGGATGTGCTTGCCGAGAGCTTGTCCTGTCTGCTATTGTGTCTAGTTGCATAATTTGCTTGACTTTTGAAGGTTCGGAACTTTCCTGAAGCTGCTATCAGACTAGTTCTTATGGTACTAGGCTATGGATTAATAATATGCAAATAATATTGGAAGTTAGGAATGTTCAGTAATTTGCTTACATAGTCAAAGGGCCTACTCTTGGCATGCTGTCTCAATCATCTATTTCGCCCTCTTATTTTTGTGTTCTTACTGGCAAGTGGTAACTGTTGAGACCAGTTATGTGATGAAATAACAGAGTCCAAATGACAAGGTCTGCGAAGATATTGAAGTCTTTTCCATTCTCCTTCATATACAACTGAGATACATGGGATAATCTTGCACCTGGGATTTCCCTTGAGTGGCCTCTTTGATTTTGTAGTAAATATTAGGATATCAGTAAGATTTTTTGGTGGGAAGAAATGGTTGCTTCACTCAGTGCAACTTACAAAGAAGGGAATTGATCATATGCAGTCAGTATCTCTCTGTGAAGTGCATCAGGACGATGCAAATCACTTATTTTTGCATTGTAGGATCACTGCTTAGCTGTAGGGATATGGCAAACTGTGCGGGCGGGCAGTTCGGGTTTGAGCGTATGCGGGTTCAGGCAGGTTAATTTTTTTTAAGCATTCTGGTGGGGCAGGGTAGTTGCGGGTTGGAGAATCGAAGTCTAACTAACTAGACCATGCCTTTTGAACTAAAAACCTATAAGGCTAAATTTGCAAGCAGTATTTTTGTGATGATTATATGTACATATTTACCACTTCAATATTTTCTTACTGACTGAAACTAGATAGTATTTTATTAATGTCACGCACTACAGGTGGAATTGTTTTCTACAATGTTTGAGCCTGAATCTGTTTCCTTTTGTCATGCATCATATTTTCTACAATGTTTGAGACTAAGTCTACTACTTCTTCTTTGATTTCCTAGACCAAATTGGGAGGAAAAGGCTGCTTATGCAGGTATCAAAGATACATAGCTTTAAGTCTTCTCTTGATAACATTAATCAATAACAGAATATTAACTTATAATTCTAAGTTATATATCCAGAAAATGTAATTGTCTATTACCCAGTTTATATTTGTAAAAATATGAAATGAGAAATATAAAATTTGTAATATGCAACAATTTCAGCATGATCATATTTAAAACAAAATGATAAAGTACTTTTGTACTGGCATTAGCCTCAATGAAATTTGAAATACAAATAAGAAAAATCATATTCCAACACTAATCATATTGAATAATAAGCATTTCTGGAATCAAAGTAAGTTCATATCAGTTTAATTGTTATCTACATTTTTGTACTGGCGTTAGCATCAATAAAAAAATTTATTGGGATTTTGTGTTTAAAAGTTTAATAGTGGTATTGCAAGAAAAAAAGTAGTTTTAATGCGGAATTATTAGCCTAAAGGAAGTTTACGAGGCTCAGTTGTACTTGCTCCAATTGTTTTCCTCTCAAATCTAATACATTTGACACTTCAAAAAGCAAAATAAATGTAATTTCAACCGGGGTTTATGCGGGAGGGGGCAGTTTGAGAACAGAACATTTTGCTTTGCCGGGCGGGACGGTTGAGTTTTTGTGGGTTAAGGCTGAACCAGCACCGCAACCGTAGCGCACCACTACCATCTCTACTTAGCTGTGGGACATATTTGCCACTCTTCTGGGAATCAAGTGGGCTATGCCTAGAACTGTTTTGGAACTTCTACAGTCAGGGAACTAAGAGGTACTCACACAAGATTCTGGAATGCTATCCCAGCAGCTATTTGGTGGAGTACCTAAAGAGAGAGGAATGCCAGAATTTTTGAAGACAGCTAAGAGAATATATGTAGTCTTAAGTTCAAATGTATACTTTTACTATCTTTTCGGGACAATATGGCAAATATAAATGTTATTTCAGGATATTGAGGCCATGTTTGACTTTTTAAACTCCTCGCACACTCTGTTATAACTAACAGAAGCTTGTAACTGGTTCAGTGCTCCAGGCTTCCAGCATATCGTTGTTGCTGGTCATACATCTATAAAAGCTTACCTTGTCAAAATATAGGATATTAGTGAGAAAGCATGGATGGAAAATTAAGATTAGCAAAACCCTCCCGGTCTTTCTCACCGTGGTTACTGTAGATTAAGAGTCATTAGCTATCCTGCATCGGCCAGAACCAATCTTTTAGTGTGTTATTACCTGCTCCATTCTAATTTTTCTCCTCATTTTGAGACATAGCTGATAAGCTTGTTGCTGAACTTCAACCATTGCAATTGTATAGGTGACTCCCAACCTCTACGGAAATCTAATTGCAAATACAGCTGCTGGTTTAGCTGGTGGCACAGGAGTCATGCCAGGAGGTAAATCTTTCAGTTATATATTTTGAATGATTTACATCTCTATATTATGGTAAGCTGTTGATTTTTGCTGTTTTGTCTATAGATGACAGTTTGATCTTAAAATTTTCACTAAGTTATGACACCCTTAATTTGGTGGCTAATTTACTCACAATGTAGCAAATAGAATTCCGGTGATCTAAACCAGTTAAACTTTCCAGCAGCCAAAACGACAAATTTTTTTGTAGATTGATTTTCTTGTTAATTTAAGTCTAGCTATACCACATTGAGACTGGAAAATCGATCCAATAAATGTTTTAAAGGGATAGAAGAATCATATTTGATTGGCAGACAAAATTAGTAGATTGCAGTAACAGAAGACCGAGGGGGTTCGAGGTACTGAAAGGATAAGGAATAAGCAGGATGGCAGTGGATAGGCACATCATCTGTTGGACTTGCTGTACAACCAGATTGGCTTCAGAAGGTCAGGGAAATCTTTGCAGAGGTCATGGAAATCTTGCAGATTGAGATTACAACTATAGCTACCAATTGTTCAGGAAGTTTCTTATTCAAGCTGTGCAAGGCAAAAGGAAGTCGAATGTAATCATGCCAGAGATTAGCTGACTCAGGCCGGGAAGACATAACCTAAATACAAATAATTCATCAGAAAAAGGGTATCAGGTTAAGACAACCTCATGCATATTAGGTCAAGAGGTCTTCCGCAGATGTTGCTGCTCTGAGTAGCTTGCTAGAAATGAGTGGTAAAGTCACCCACAAAATTAGTGGTGGAGGATCACAGAATTTTAATAGAATAAACTTCAGTACTCTAAGGATTAAATTATCTTAAGAAATGTTTCATTTGAAAATTCGGAGCTTACATGCATGAGGTCCCTCATGTTTGGGAGGTGTAGGGGTGGTCTCAGAACAAGGGTCAGTAAGATGAATGACACATTTTTTCCTTTGCCGATTACCTTTGAAGGCTACTACAGAGAGTCAAGGTGGGTGAATGGTATTTCAAAGGTCAGAAGCTCTTCCTTGACTAGTGGTCTCTGATCGCAGCCTGTCATCAGCCTAAACCTAAACCAAGTCGCTTGTGGTATACTGATTACTGGTGAGGCTTCCATTGCACTTGTGATGAATATTCTGTCTGTATGCAAAGAGACGTTTGTGGTGGTTATTTGGAAGTGGACAAGGTTTCAAGGAACAAGAGACACCATCGATAGGCTAGAATTTGTGTTAGGGCCCTGGACAAGAAAATTCCAGTGATACTGACATTTGAGATACGCAATTGGAGGCTTGGTGTCAATTTGGTCTAAAATGATTACTTGGGTGCAGAACATAAGGCGTCCGAGAGGTCACTGTAAAATGGAATTTCCACAAATGGAGATGGCCAGCCATGGATACTACAAATTTCACAAATTTCCCTTAAAACTATAATGAGCCAAGCAACTTTTGGACAAGTAGGGAATTCAAACTGGGAAATTACTCAGCCAGAACGGATAAGCTTTTGCTTAGTGATGGGAAGAGGGGGAACTCTAACAACTGAAGTTTTGTAATTGGGCCAGCTCAACCACAGGAAAAAGAATTTCCATTAAAAAGCAAAGCAGGCAGGTGCATAAAATCAAGGCTAAGGCCGATCCGTGTGTTGAAGACAAGTTTTTGGCTTTCGTATAGGTGAAACATATGTTGACCCAATGGAGGTGTAGATAGAGCTCTATTTAGAAGCATGGACTTCGTTAGAGATTATTCTCAGCCACTGGAGATATTGAAGTTCGGGGATAAAGAATGCGACCAAAGTCATAACAATTAGCTTGAGCTGAGGAAATAGAGGTAAGTGAACAAATAAACTAACTCTGACTGACAAATTAGGAAAAGAAGTCGCACAGTAAATGGCATTCTGGAGAGCCAACGATTAGAGGAGATAGCTACAACTGTGCAACTAATTGATGAATCAGTGCCAATGGCGGTGTCAGTCAATTTACTCCTCCCTTATTACAGAGATGATCGAAAAGAAAAGTGCATGCAGGTGGAAAGCTTCCAATACAAAGAAATTGGAGTAGCTGGGTGAAAAGGAAGTGCTCAAGCTGAGCAAACAGCTAAAAGTGCATTTTGCAAGGTTTGAAGAAGATGCCCCATCCCTATTCATCTGAATGGAAAGGAAATGGGTGGGAGAAGGCAGAGTCCTGGGCAAAAATCAAATCGGAGAGCTGCAGGAGGTTGGAGGTTGGAGGTCGAAAGACCAAATGGAGTTCAAAAACCTAGAATTCCACATATAAATTGTGGGAAGAGGCCGAGAGAGGCAAGGAAAAAAAGGCGCGGAAGTTTCAATATGCTGGAATGTTAGGGGGTCGAAGAACAAATAGACGAGATCTATGCTGAACATGCTCATCAAGAAATGAAAAGCAATCATCTATTGCTTTCAGGAAATTGAAGTCGAGCCATGAACAATGAAGTCCACAAGGCAAATATTGGGATCTAGTTGGGTGGAGTTGGCTGAGCTAGGTTCATAGAGGACAAGTAGTGACGTTGGCATACAGTTACATCACAGATTCTGGATGAGCAAAGAAGCTCTGATGCGTAATTACACAATTTCTATTATATTATCAGGAGTTTTAGTAGATTTTACTCATCCACTCAGAGTAAGGAGGGATGCATGACTTAATTTAGTTGCAGTTAGGGGCTTATGAGATAGACCTTGGTCATTGGTGGAGATTGCAATGTTATTGAATTTGCTTTCAGAAAAGTTGAATGCTTCTCTGCCATCAAAATCTGTGAAAGTCTTTTCCAAGTTTCATAAGAGACGGACCTGTGGATCCACCACTACTGGAAGGCATATCTACTTGGTATAGGGAAGGAGAAAGACCTGCTGCTTTGGGAATAGATATTTCTATTCTCTGTGGAATGGTGAATTTTAAGAAAGCTAAAGTAGCATGCTTAGCATGTGTCCTAAGGGAATGATACTGCTGCTCAATTACCTTGTTCTTCTTGGTTTTCTCGTTTCCTTTTTCTTTTGGATGGATTTATTGATCTTTATGTCCTTTCAAACTTCACTGTTAGTTTGCTCAACTAGCGTCTCTAATATTTATACGGTTAGTCAATTACTTCGTGGTTTCGATATCTCTTGAGATTAAATCTTTCCGTTAGCCTTAAAAGTTCTAACTTCTAAATGCGGCTAGTGCAGATAAACAATTGTTATGCTTGACCCTGAGCCTCTACATCCCTTCTTTTTTTCCGCTTCTCCATGACTGAGTACAAAATATTAAAGAACCTTCCAGTATAACGATTTCCATCCGAATATGAGGTGTTTACTGGTTGGTTGCTGATATGGTTAGTGCCCTTTTGCTTATTATGGGACAGCTCTGACTAATACCCTCCCCAGACCCCACATGTGGGATTATACTGGGTTTGTTGTTGTTGTTGTTGTTGTCAAAATGCATTAGAACTCTCTTTATGGTTGCCTGGTTCTCCTCCTATAACTTTAATAAATGCTCATCAGTACTTGTTCAAACTTCCATTGTTGGAAGAAACTAGAAAAAGATTAAACGCCTCCTGCTTGTCTATTCTACAGATCATTTACAGCATCTCTCAGGGAACAATTAGAATATTCTAGTGTTTTTTCCTCGAGCATTAGGCTGCTTATGAGATTTAACGTATGGCTGTGATTTTCTCAGGAAATGTTGGGACTGATCAAGCAGTTTTTGAGCAAGGTGCTTCAGCTGGGAATGTTGGCAATGAAAAGATTTTGAAGCTTAAGAAAGCAAATCCAGTGGCACTGATTCTGTCGTCAGCAATGATGCTTAGACATCTTGAATTTCCATCATTTGCTGATCGTTTAGAAACAACTGTAAAACGTGTAATAGCAGAGGGAAAAGTCAGGACAAAGGACCTGGGAGGGGATAGCACTACCCAAGAAGTTGTTGATGCAATTATAGCTGCTCTAGACTAATCAGCAATATACTTGGCAAATTGTTAAGAAATTTTGTTCACTGTCCAGAGATCTACTTGGCCTATTTCTTGAGCAGCTGCAGTTTTTATTAAATCTACATTCTAGAATTTTACTGGTGCAATTTTTATTATTACTATCATTGGTTAATAATTCAAAATTGAGGGCATGATTGCTGTCTATGCCCTGTGCATTAAAAACTTGTAAAGGATCACTTCTTGATCTGTCCATATTATTGAAAGGAATTTTGCTTCGTGGTGATATTTTGTTCCATTTTGGTACATACTTTATTTTTATTCTTCTTTCTCTGTGGTAAGGGGAAAGCATGTCTTCTTCTTGTTCTTCTTCGTCACTCATTTATTGTTTTGTTTTTATTTTATTCAGCCATGTGTACTGGACCTCCTTTCTTTATTTCTTGCTTTCGTTCTCACCTCATTCCTTTACCTTTTTTATTTTTTTATTTTTTTTATTTTTTTTATTTTTTTATTTTCTGTATTTAGTGAAATGATACTCCTTTGCTGGTGAATGTACGTTATCGTTTTTGCAACTGTTTGTGTTCGTTAGCTTCCACTTCAAGCAAAGACAAATCTGAGATCTACCTTCTAATATAGTAATTTGTTACTCTATTTAAGTGCATTCCAGAATATCGTCATTTTGCTTAAAAAGGAGATGTCCATTCAGATAGAAAAATACTGATGTAAAGGTTTATTCACTCAAAGGTTCTTCATTTGATTATATGGTAAAACGAAATAATACTGAGTACATATACTTAAAGGTTGACTGCTCGCTGGAAATCCCATCATATCCGCTCAGCTCACATTTGTGCTTTAAATTGCCGGTTTGTAATACTTGACATTGCCAACACGATGAAGAAACAACAAATATTCAATTCAAAATTTTTTTTTTGTTGCTCTGTCAACTCTAATCTGACCTTCACATTGCTAATGTATGTTACTAGTTCTGAAAGCTGGTTCCAGATGCTACTCTTCAATCTTCCCTCTGACTTTCTTCTCAACCATCACCATCGCCATCACCATGAGTCACTCAGGATTGGCACTATATCTTATTTACAGTGCCAATTCAGTTCAAATTAAAAATATAAATACTCAGAGGCCTCGTCACTCGTGTCAGGTTTCAATGAATCTTCAATCTGAGCCATTGCGATCAATGGAGGGTTTGCTTGAATGTTCAGCAAACTATGTTCCATTGACACCCACAAGTTTCTTGGAGAGAGCAGCAAATGTTTTTAGAGGAGGAACTTCTACAATTGATGGACCTTCTCTGAAGTATACTTGGGAAGAGATATAAAGCTTGCTTCTGCTTTGTCTGAGCTTGGGATTTCTCGTGGAGATGTGGTAAGTTTCTTCTAACAATTTAAGTTACAACATATATAGGATGACTAAAGAACAACGAAGCAATCTTGAAAATACTTGCTCAAAAGAGTAATTGCTTTTGGAGCAGGCCTCTTATCTGGTGTTCAACATTATATCAACCAAAAACTGAATTAAATGTCTTTGGTTTGATTTGGTTTGGTATAAAAAAAAAATTCAAACTGAGACACACGCGTAAATGTAAATGTATACAATTTTAATAATTTCTTCAAAAAGTGCGTCCATGCACAATGTGAGAATATTCAATGTAACTATTATAGAAGATTTGCCTTTGTTTACCTTTAAATGATTAGTTTAACGTGTATATATGATCACTTCCTTATTATGTCGTTGAAACACTTCAATCTTCTCACTTTCATAATACAAGACAAGGTTTTATTAAGTTTATCTAGTGCTTTATTGATATTTTTTGAAAAATAAATAGTTAAGATGACCTAAAAGAACATGCAAACCTTCATAGCAAACATGATATGGATTAAAAATTTTAGACAAAAGAACTACTGAACTACACCTTTAAAAAATAATCATTTTTTAGCAAGCATGATATGGATCAGAAAGGTCCAGACAAGGGCACGGAAATGTCACGTATTTTTTTGATAGAGATCTTCTTTCCTAAAATATCATTTTTCCTATAAAATTTAGCACTAATCACAAGAGAAGCGAAAAGTCTGCAGAAGAGAATAACGAAAAGCTGGAAAAAACTATCAGTAAAAAAAAAAAAAAAGAAACAGCGATCAAGGGGAAAAATGAATAGGCAAGAAAACCCCGATCACGATCTTACTTAGCTTGGCCACATGGAAAATTTAAAATATTTTCATAAATTTTAAATATTTAATTTGGGAGATTCATGTGATGGATGAAAATTGCTCAATTTTTGTAAACTTAATTGCTCAATCGTATGTGCTCAAGATAATAAAAGAGACTATCCCCAAGCTTATCCCCAAGCTTAAGGGACCTTTTGGTTAACAATCTAATTTTACACGTAATGGACAAGTAATATTAATAGAATATGGGTCGATAATGACTTATCTAAATCCCATATTCTTAGCGAAAAAAAAATCCTATCTTCTCCAAAATTTTGAAATCCAACGCAAAATTTATCTGAAGTCAACTCGTTGCTTTAACCACTTTCACATTACAAATTATGCATTATTTTCTACATCTCTATGTGTTTTGCTCTCTCAGTTCTTCTATGTTTTATTAATTATACTCGTAATCCCTAGCATTGGTTTTCATTGACGCGAATCCTCGTTCTTCTTCGTGTATGGGGATGTATTCAGTTATCTATGACGCGAAATACTCATTATATTGACGATTCTTGTTGTCATAAATAGATGCCAGTTGAACTCTGCTAGAATGAATTGGGATTTAAAGGGTTTACTTTTCCATTTTCATAGATTTAAAATTATTTATGTAGGTTGCAACATTGGCCCGAAATGTATACGCAATGCAAGAGCTGCATTTTGCAGTACCAATGGCTGGCGCAGTTCTTTGTACATTAAATACACGTCATGATTCAGCTATGATATCAGTACTGCTGAAACATTCAGAAGCAAAGGCCATATTTGTGGATCAGCAATTGCTCTAACTTGCTCAGGGAGCCATACATATTCTTGCTAATGAGAAAGCAATTCCACCACTTCTTGTTGTAATCTCTGAATCTGACAATTCTACTCCTGCTGTGGCAAAATCTAATACTTATGAATATGAAAGTCTCCTGGAAAGAGGGAATACTGACTACGCTGTAAGGTGGCCGATAAGTGAATTTGATCCTATTAGCGTTAACTATACTTCTGGAACAACGTCGCGACCAAAAGGAGTTGTTTACAATCACAGAGGTGCATATCTCAATACCATTGCTACATTTATGCTTCATGAGATGAGTTCATGGCCTGTTTACCTTTGGACTGTCCCGACGTTTCACTGCAATGGATGGTGTCTGACTTGCGGTCTAGCCGCACTAGGTGGCACAAGTATTTGCCTTAACAGGTTTCTCCAAAAGTCATATTTGAAAGTATAGTAGAGCACAAGGTCACACACATGAGTGGGGCACCAACTATTCTAAACATGATTGTGAATTCTCCCGAAAGTGACAGAAAACCACTTCCACACAAGGTTAACATAATGACAGGTGGTTCACCACCACCTCCACAAATCCTTTCCCAAATGGAGGAACTTGGGTTTCGAGTACATCACTTATATGGATTGACAGAGACATATGGTCCAGGTACACATTGTTTGTGGAAGTCTGAGTGGAATTCTTTGCCACCAAATGAAAAGTACAAACTAAAAGGAAGGCAAGGAGTGCAGCATCTTTGTTCAGAGTCGGTGGATATAATGGATCCTATTACAATGGAGAAAGCACCAGAAGATGGTAAGACAATTGGTGAAATTGTGTTCAGAGGGAATACTGTAATGAGTGGATATTTAAAAGATGTAGAAGCAACAGAAGAAGCTTTTAAAGGTGGATGGTTTCATAGTGGTGATTTGGCTGTTAAACATCCTGATGGCTATATTGAAGTTAAGGACAGACTGAAAGATATTATAATTTCTGGTGGAGAAAACATAAGCACAGTAGAGGTGGAAAGGGTGTTGTATAGTCATCCAGCAGTTCTTGAAACAGCAGTAGTCGCACGACCAGATAATTACTGGGGACAGACACCTTGTGCGTTTGTGAAGTTGAAGGATGGTTTTAATAATATTAGTGGTCAAGAAATTATCAACTTCTGCAGGATAACTTGCCTCATTACATGGCGCCTCGAACAGTCATATTTCAAGATCTCCCAAAAACTTCAACTGAGGAGATACAGAAGTTTATTCTAAGGGACTAATGATAGTAGCAAACCTGATGTTGTATACAAAAGAAAGAAAAGTAGACAAAACAAAAGAAAGAAAAATCAAAAAGAGATGAACTTATGATGTAAGCGCTTACATCGGCATTCTTATGATAAGAGCTTACATCGGCATTCTTGTGATGTATGTGTCACACCCCAACTTTGGGGAGTGTGGCCGGCACTCGGCACCCGAAGGCCCGAGCGAACCAACCATAGCATCTGTGACATGTAATATGAATAATAGGCCAACAAGGCTGCAATATGACACTAACAAGAACCAAATGTATAATCCTACACACAGAAGAACCCAACAACAACCTATATATATATATATATATATGTATATATATATACACACACACACACATATATAGCTAAGGTCAACAAGACTATATAGTCATGCCAACTGTACAGGGGGCCGACAAGGCCATGCAAAACATATATACACTGACAACTGGTCTGCGAGCCTCTAAAAGAGCAACACAATATCAACAAGTCGGGATAGGGCCCCGACATACCCCAAGACAATACATATACATATGCATCTGTACCTATAGACTCACAACCAGCAACTCCGAAGAAGTGGAGTGCGATACTCAACCGCTGATCTCAGTGTCCTACTGCGGAGGCATGCCGGCCCGTCTATCAGCACCTATGGGCATGAACACAGCGCACAAAAGGCGTCAGTAAGAAATATGTACTGAATATGTAGGGCGGCAAGGACAAGCACAAATAAGGTAAATAATATGAGAAGAGATTTACAAATAACCTGAAACTCTGTTCAAAGCCACTGAGGGCGACCATATCCACAACATAAATGTAAATGCGTGCTCGTAAAATCATTCCTCACTGTGGAGGTATATATATCATATCATATAACAATAATAATAAATCCCTCTGTGGGGTGAGCTCATCATCACAACATCATCTCTGCCCAACTGATCAGTGGCAATGCACAGCTATGTGCCTACCCTCTACAACACGGCTCGGTAAAGAAGAAACATGTCTAGGTGCACATATAAGTGCCTACCTGGCCGACTATAGCGCGGCTCGGTAATGAAAATAAACACACACATATATATATATATATACATAAGTGCAATGCAAGACCGACCTCAGAAGAGATATCATGTTCAAGCTATCAATAACCATGATCAATATGGACGTTGGAAAAAGAACGAACAAAAGAATTTTAATTCTCTTTGAGTGATGAACAAGGAAGGATGAGAATACTTAAATCTTCTTCGATATGAGTCATTCATGTGAAAAGGGTAGATTTAATCATATTTATCAATTTGGAGTGGAGCAGTTCAAATTTGATGAAACAATCCAATAAACGTTCATTCGAATTCTAGTCATGCCGAAAGATATAAAGAAGGACCCTACATACCTCGTTGATAGAGCTATATGCGTCTTCCGGGTCCTTAAATACCGTATGAATGGCTACCTACACAAAATGAACTATTCGAGATCAAATCAAACTCATAGCTCATGAGAGTCTTCACTTAGACATTTAAGCAAGCAACTCGCGGGCATAAGTTCGTAGGCTCTTTTGTAGCTCAATTTTCCCGCAAAACACTACAAATTTTTTTTACTTTCCTACTCCCCCTCATCAGTGCAATCCTATCAATACCACCATAACTCCAAGACAGCCCAACAAGAAAGCCAAGTCCATAAGAGTTCATAAGAATCGCAAAAGCTCATTCTATGGGGGTTTCTACCCAATTTCTAGGTTTAATTACTTGTAAAGCTCAAAGAGATGAAGAGAAGGTTAAATCATACCTTAAAAGTTGAATAATACTCTACAACTTGAGTTATTTCAAGGCAAAACTTTCTTCCAAAAATCAAAACAACGAGAAGTCTACGATATTATGATTGTCATGTGATTCCTTATGTTGTAATCAAAAATCACTTGATTTGCCTTTGAAATTGATTGTGATTGATGGAGAATAATTTGGGAGTGTATAAGGGTTGATCTAGGGTTTTGTCTTGATGAAAATGAGGGCCAAACACATTGGAGGCCTTTATTTATATCACTTAAGTGGGGCCCACTGTTCTGTGGCAGTCTGCACCCTTGTACAGAAATGCGAATTTCTCTCTACTCAGATGTCATATCGACGAACGGTTAAATGTGTTGGAAACTAGACTCGTAGATCTTCGATTTGAAAGGTGGATCACCCCATAACTCCAAGTATATTGAGAGAAAAGCTCTTTCACATTTGACCCAAATTTCAGTGAAATTTACAAGCGTAACTTGCGACAAACTTTTTTTTCAACTTCCGTGTCACAACTCATTTGACTTCAAAACTTAACGTATGACTATCATCCTATTTAAATACCTCAAAAAAAAAAAACCTTCTTACCATGTTAGCGACCTTACGATACGACAACGCACGAACACACGAGGTGTAACATTTTAGCTCTTATATCTTGAATTTATTTGTTTATTACTTTTTTATTTATAATTGGTATTTTTGCTTTTCCTTTAGTATATTTACAATCTATTATATGTTCTTTTTGACTTATTATGTAATATTCTTCTGTTTTTCGGTTAAACCAGTTTTTTATTATAGGTATTTCTAAAATTTTATCTACACTTAAGTCTAATTCTTTACCTTTTATTTGCTCAAACATATTATTATCGAAAATTATTTTTGGTTCAAAAGATTCTTCATCTTGATATTCTTTTTGTTTAATTATTTGTATATCCTTTTCAGTCATACTCTATCTCTTCTTCATCTATATCAGTTGTAATTTCAGTTTCGGATAATTCGTATATACTATCTTCACTTTCTATTTCATAGTCTATATAATCTATTTGGGTATAGTCATCATTTCTATTATAACTTCTGTTATATTTTGTTCTATAAGGTGTTTTCTTATATTTTCGTTTTTTCTTTTTATAGTATTTTTCTGTGCATCCAAATTGAGGTGCTACTTTTGTTTTACAACAGGCTAAGTTTTTCATTAATATTTTTTCCATTTTCATATTTTCTTTATGTTTTTCACACAAATCTATAAACCATTTTTGTACAAATTTTATTCTAGCTCCTAGGGTATCTGCTAATCCTGAATCATTCAAATCTGTTATAATTTTTGAACTAAAAGGTTCTGGTAGTTTAGTATAATATAGGTTTCTTATTTCTTTACTTTCATCGATTGTATATGTTCCTTTATAGTAATATTCTCTAAATGCACATGTATATTCATCTAAATAACACATATTACAGATAGTTAATTTATTCATTAAATTTCTATACATCTTTTTATCTTTCTGTTGTTTCTCTATTTCTGTTGGCATACTACTAAATTCATTCCTTATTACTATTTCATATTTATGTAATATTTCTATAGGCGAAGTTATAATTTCATTATTAAATTTTTTATTACTTTGTAATATGTTTTTACCTTTATCTGTCATATTTTGCATCCATATTTTTACTGTTCCTAATAGGGTTCTTTCTATGTATTCTGGTGCATCTTTTATTGTTATTTTATTATCTATTAACTGTTTTGCTATGTATCCACTCCAAAGTTGTATTGTTATTTATATCTTCTACGCAATCTAGGTCTAAGAAATTATATTATTCTATTGATTGTTTAGGTATCCTGTTTATTCCATAGAGCTTTGTTTGTCCTATAATTTTCATAATTATTATAAACAATTTATTTTTCTGATGTTTCTGATGTAGAAGGTTTATCTTCTAAATCTCCAGTATTTATTTCTAGTTCTATATTTTTTATAAGTTCTGTGTATGTTTCACTTATTTCTGAATCATGATCTTCTATAGTAGTTTCTGGATCTCCATCATTTATTTCTTCTATTCTTACTTCTTGATTTTCTAACTGTATTTGTTTTTTAAATTTTTCTATTTCTTCTGCTAACTTTTTTTCTTGTTCTTCTTCTTTTCTTTTTGCTTTTTCTTTTGTCTTTTCTTCATATATTTGTTTTAACATTGCTAATTCTTTTTCTAATTCTATTATTCTGGTGTTTTTTTATTTCTTCTATTTGTTCAATTTCTTTTTTCGTTTGTTTTCTAATATTTTCAATTTCTTTGTTCCTATCAATTTCTTCATTTTTTTTTGCTAATCTTATCATTGCTGTTAGACTATCTTCTATCTTAGCTGATTATTTTTCTGGAATTAAGTATAATTGATCTCCTATTTTCTTATATCTTCTACCTAAATTAGAGTGTATTATATTTATTTCTACTCCTTCTTGACTTCTATATGTATTTTCACTTACTGCATATTCTTCCTTATTCATTTTATAAGTTATATTCTAAGAGAGTTATGAATTTTAAATAATTTGGTCATTTTTAATTTGTTACTGCCAGGTATTGATTATTCAGAGTTTAATTCTTTTCTAGATTTATCTCAGAATTGACAAGTATATCTGTTAATATTTTCCTTATTTACTAATAGATAATGATTGAAATTATTTTTATGTTTATTAAACTGTTTAAGAGAATCTTTCTTATACCTTTTGCTTAATGAATAATTTCTTTTTGTTAAATTTATCCATTTAATTATTTTTCTATTATATTCTAAAAGGTTCCATCTATGATTATTATGAAAACTTAATATTCTAAACGAAGGATGTTTTTTCATCACTTTTTTTTATCTTTATTCATATTTATAAATAGCTTTTACAATTTTTTTTAATAAATAGCTCGGATACCAATTTTGGGGTGCGGAATTCATTTTGTAGTGACTATACTAATTAGGGAAGGATTTTTTGTAGTATTCTTCTTTTCGTGGTATTAGTCTTCTTATTTCTTCAATGGTTTCATTAATAAATTCTAAATATTCTGTATCATGTGTTCTAAGGTAGTCTGATATATTATCTGTAAGTAATTTTTCTAATAAATCTTGTGTTCTCATAGTTTTTATCCAGTATTCTAGATATTCGTAATTTATATTCATTATTCTGAATATATATCTAGGTCATATAAGTCTATGTTAATTTATATATTTTTTTTTTATGTTGCTGTCATCTTTTTTTTTTCTTTGTCAGCTTCCTTCTTTATTGTCATCTTCCATCATTTTCTTCTTTTTCCTTCTTTATGTCTCTTCCTGTCTCCTCATCTTCCTTCTTTATGTCTCTTTCCTCTTTTTTCTTTGTCAGTCTTTTTCCTTTGTCTTCTTTTCTTCATTCATTGATTGTGGTAGTTGTAGAGTCTTTTAAGAAATTACTCCATGTTAAATTCTGGTATAACATTATCTTCTCCGTTGCATTTTGAACATATGTGATCTGTGTATTTGGGTCCTATGATTTTGCAATATCTCGATAATAAGTCCTCTGAAATAAAAATTTTCTTAATAGCTCTTGTAATCGGTATCTGTTCTGGCTTTAATAGGCTGATAACCCATTGTCGTATGTCCTCCATATCTTGCCTTCTGATTTCTTTAGAATGTGAATATATCATAATTTGTTCTCTTGAATAATAAGTCCACATAGGTAGTTCATTCATATAGGTATTTGCTAACTCACTGAGTATTGTAGCTAGTCCAATAAGTCTTTTGTTTGCAAAGAATTCTGGAATCTCTACCTTAGGTATTTCTGGCTGTATGTCGATTTGTTCTGGTATGATCATTTCTCTCGTAAGTCCAATGTTAATGACTTGTATGTCGATTACCCATGTTACCTTGGGCCTAGTGAGCGTAGGTGCCCATGATTCTTTTGGTTCTTGTTGGTCACGTGGCTTATGTTTTGTGCTATGAGTTATTGAAAAGGGATCTTGAGCATGCACTATGTATATTTGCATAGACTCATGCTATGAATTGATGTATTCATTGTTGGCTGCTATCAAGATTTATTCAAGAATTTAGATGATGATATTTCAATAGATTCCTGTTATTTGAAAAACATGCCTAAATTTCATGTGAGCTATATTCTGAGCTTTTATAATTGTTGATGATATCATGTCTAGTTTCAGGTTGGATAATTTTCTCATCTGCTTTTTGACTGTTAGCAAGTGACGAAGCTGACCCTATGCCACCACTTCTTCGAAGCTAAATTTATTACTTACTAGGTACCATGGTTTCTACTCATGTTACACTTATGCATATTTTGTGTAGGTTCCGAGGTTGGTGTGAGTGGCATTAATCCTTATTAGTACGAGCACTTGTGGAGACTTTGTGGTGAGTTGCTCTACTTGATCGATTCGCAATAAATGGAGTCCCCCTCAGTACTTATCTCCTACGTGTATCTATTTTTATCAGACACACATTGTATTTAACTGATTTCACATACTCCTGATAGATTCTTGTGATGATTGTGACATCCGAGTTTTGGGCGGTATTGGCAGTTGTGGTCGTGTTTAGACCCTGCCTTGGATAGTTTATCTATGTTATCAAACTCTAGATTATTATACTCCTTATTATATTAAGTAATTTGCTAAATGTTGATTAATCTGCTGTTCAATTTTGACAGTCATTGTGTTTGCTTGCCTAGCGAGCAAGTTAGGCGCCATCACGACCATTGGTCGGTTTTCGGGTCGTGACAAGTTGGTATCAAAGCACTAGGTTCTATGGTTCTCACAAATCACAAGAAGACCTAGTAGGGTCTTGTGGATCGGTACAGAGACGTTTGCACTTATCTTCGATAATCTATAGGGATTTATGAAACCTCCTTTTTTTCTTAATTCCTCATCATGTGTTGATTACTTACTTGAGTCTAAATCCTTAAATTCTATTCTCTCACGGATGGTAAAGACTCACGCATCTGGAGCAGCAGAGGATGCATGTCACGACCCAATTCCCACTATAGGCCGTGATGGCGCCCAACGTCGCCGTTAGGCAAGCCAATAGTGTACTATCTATTTAATTGCTCATTTCATTACTTTTGAAATCATGAATTTTATTTAATAAAGAAACTAATTTTGGAATTCCATGGTGATATAAAGCATAAATAAAACATAAAAATTAAGTGGTGATAATAGTAGGCAAAAACCGTAAGCATCTAGTAGAACTTCCGAAAATCCGGTGTCACAAGTGTACGAGTAATCTAGTAGAATATCAAAATCACTATACCTACTATCTGAAATGAAATAAACAGAAATATAAAATGCAACAGGTAAGGAGACTTCGGGTGTTGCGGATCGGAGCATTGGGGGGGGGGGAGCAACTCACCACTAAGTCTTTGAATAATGTGGATGCACGCCCGAACAGATACCAAATGTACCTGCCTCGGTGCCTACACAATTTGTGCAGAAGTGTAGCATGAGTACATAATCAACGTGTACCCAGTAAGTACCTAATCTGACCTCAAAATAGTAGTGACGAGTGGTCGACATCGACACCTATTAGTGGTCAATAAATAAAGTGCAAGAATTATAATAGGCATCAAGTACAACAGTAACCACAGAATAAGAAAGAACAAATAACGTAATCCTTTAACAAACTATCAATTTAAAATCCCCAAATATCACATGCCATCTCAACAAATAAGAACCATCAAGTAAATATCAAATCTCAAGTCATGAAGGAAATAATGACGAACAACCCGAAAGTAGCCAAAATTCGAACAAACTAATCAATATATTCTCAAAAGATCATAATTCATCTATTAGAGCAATTACCAAACCCAAATCGGAAAGTTCCTATAAGTCACCCTCGGGCCCTGATGTTTGGCAAAAATGCTATACTTAACACATTACTCGCCTTGTATTTAGTTGGTTTAGTGATTAGTTGTGCGACATTTGAGTTAAATTATGTTGTTTTATGTGTAGGAGCATTGAAAGAAAGAGTCGAAAGAAATATGCACGAAAGAGGACGGAAATGCAGAAAAGAGCACAAAAACCCCAAGTACCCAAGCTTGGCTACATACCAAGTGTAGCCATCTCTGTAGCCAGCTTTACCGTGCTACTGGCCAGGCGTAGCAACATCTGTAGCAAGGCTGAGCGCGCCATACGCCTGGCCTCGCGAGGCTGACCGTGCCGTGACGTTAAATCATGCGCTTGTTGGGAGGCAACCCGACTTTACTGTTTTCTTATTTTAAAATTTTCATTTTTTAATTTTTTTGTATTATTTTTGTAGTGTCGATTTTTTGATTTTCTAGGAGCATGGAAAGCATAACTATGTGAAGGATGCAACATCAAGCGAAATGGTTAGTACTAAGTATGGGGTGCCCGCACAAAGAAAAATGCCCGGGAGAAGTCTGAGTACCCCATGAGCTGCTAGTGCTTCGGCCTTTGGCTTACTAGAGAGTTTCTTTTACCCTATTATTAGTTATGGTGCACACTGGGGGCAATGCACAATTTTATGTATGGGGTAAAGAGATTGTCTGGGTGACTTTCTATAGTATTTTAGTTGTGTCAGTTTATTTGATTGTGTCTTCTTAGTTGCATAACTTTTTTTAGAAAAATAACAAAATATTGGACTTTTCCCAACGATGGATCTCCTAGTCAATTTTCTTGAGGGATTAAAGTCTACACAAAAACAAATAAAAATAGAATAAAATTCAAAAATATGTCTTTTAGTCCTTTTTTTTAGGCAGCAATAATCTCTCGTGATTTTTCTTTGTGCCTCGGTTCTTTTCCATGGGGTGTAGTTTGAACCGGGTAGTAGACATTTTTTTTTCTTTTTCTTTTTAATCTTTAGAGTAGACTAGGACTTAGGGAATAAAAGGATGAGAAAAATGAGATTGATAAGCGCCTTTTCACTTGTTTGATAGTAGCATATTTTGTCTTTGGCATGTGTAGTACCTTTCCTATATTTTGGAATTGCTTATGATGCCTTGATAAATTGGATAGCATGTTTATTAATGCCAGTGTCTCGTTTTCTTGGCTTGTGTTCAATTTGTACTTAATGCTTAATATTTTGTGGCTCCGTGAATACGTACATTTAATTGACAGTCGGAATAGAGCCGTCCTTAGTTTGTCATGTGCTATGTTTGGTGAGAAATTGTATAGTCCGTGTCTTTGTATTAGAGTCTAGAACTTCGCGCGGCATGTAAGTTCAAGCGGAATCCTAGGTTTTTCTCTGTTTGAAAAATGATTTTAGGCTTTCTTTGATCTTTTGAGATTAATGCTTACCACATATTAATATTATCCGTAGTCAACCCATTTGAGCCTATAGACTTTGATTTGGCAATCACATTACAAGCGTATACCCTTTTATTCTTAATTGTCATGATTTTGATCGTTGTACCTCTTAAAGCACTTTAATTATATAATGAGTACTAAAAGAAGTAAGGAGGGAACTTGGGTAGCTTTTGAGTAGAACCAATGAAAGAGAAAAGGTGCGTGTATTTTGTAAAAGAATACACAACTAGCGGGAATTATAAAGAAGAGAAAAATTACAAAAAGGGAAAGCTCTTGGGATGATATTGTTTGTGAAATTGAAGTTGAGGTTGAAGAATTTGCGCGTAATGAAATATGTGATGTGTTAAAGTGCTTAGGAGGGTTAGTCACTATTCCAAAACATATCCTACCCGTTTCTCAGCCCATGTTACAACCAGGAAAAAGCCCTACTTGGTTTTAGATTGAGCGAGCCTACATTGGTGGAGGTTTACATAATGGACAAGCCTATGGTACTTTGTGCATGCATGTAACTTCTTTGTGAGAGTGAGGAACTTTTTTGATATATGTGAGTCCTTAAAATATATTTGAGCATTTGATTTGAATGTGTGGATTAAACTTACTCTTTTATCTTGTTGTGAGGGCACATGATTTTGCGAAGGATAGGTGACGTTATTAGATGTCTCTATGATGTTAAGTGTTCAAGCCATGAATCCATTGTGATATTTAGTCGGTTTGTGAGGATAGGATTGTTATAAGCATGTTGTCTTGTTTTTAAATAAAATTTTAAAGAATGGCATAAAATAAAGGGAAGTGCATGTTGAAGACATAAGCTAAAGTTTATTTGTTACTATCAACCATAGTCATAGGTATGGTGTGCCTCAGATGTGCTAAAAGAAAATAAAGTGCTCTAGGTTAATTTGAATTGGTGGTTGACTAGAGAGAGAGCAACGTCTAAGTGTGGGGTTGTGATATTTGGCCAAAATGGTATACTTTTAGTACATTACTCGCCCTATATTTTGTTGGTTTAGTGATCAATTGTGCGATATTTGAGCTAAATTATGTTGTTTTATGTGTAGGAGCATCGGAAGAAAGAGTCGATTGAAAGTAGCACGAAAAGACGATGAAAATGAAAGAAAAGAGCACAAAAACACCAAGTACCCAAGCCTGGTTATAGACCAAGTGTAGCCAGCTCTGTAGCCAGCTTTACCGCGCCACAAGCCAGGCGTAGCTAGATCGGTAGCCAGGTTGACCGCGCTATAAGCCTGGCCTCGTGAGGTCTATAACCTAGTGATCAAAAGTGCATGAATTAAAAGACTCCGACCCGGATTTAGACTCAAGGAGCTTGACCCAACATATAAATACTCCCTAAACGAGTTGAGAAAGGTTTGGACATTACTTTGGAGAAGGAAAAGGCTATAGAGCACTGTGGAGCAAGAATCAAACGAGTTTTGTCATGACCCAAAATGCACTATAGGCCATGATGGTGCCCAACGTTGCCGTTAGGCAATCCAACACTTATTATTCATTTTATTATTTTTAAAATTATGAACCTTACATGGATAGAGAGGTCAGTGCATCAAAAATAAATTGTGGTTACATATAGTTTCGTTAAAATAATAAGTGAAAGTGTGTCAATGTAAAACAATCCGTAACAAATTCTAGAATACCCCCAAGACCCGATATCACAAGTGCATGAGCATCTACTAGAAGGTACACTAACAATACATCATATGTCTGGGATACAAGTTAGACAGGAAAAAAATGTAAATAACTGTGATGGACACTCCGTATACTGCGGATTGTAACATGGGATGTATCTCACCATAAAGTCCACGCAATAGCTATGCCTTTGCGCCCAAAAGACTACCAAAAATATATACGTGCACAATAAAAGCAGAAGTGTAGCATGAGTACGTAAATCAACGCCTACCCAGTAAGTATATAGGCTAACCCTAGAGAAATAGTGACGAGGGGTCGACATTGACACTTACTAGTGGTCAAATAAATGAAGTACAATAGAAAGTAAACAAGTATGAGGCATGGTAAATAACAGTGTAAACAAATATAGGTACGAAGTACGATCCTCCTTCGAACAATAAACACAAGCTCTCAATAATCGGTTACCTCCTCAACCGGAGTATATATATAAAATAGTCCCTACCAGATAGGTCGTCACAGCTTAAATGAGAAAAACTCACAGATACAATGGCTTCTTGTCTAATATTATGCACGATTCTGGTGTGGCGAACGACCCGATCCTATAAGAGTGTTTCATGAAGTTGCCGAGGTGAACGACCCGATTCCATAAGAGTGTTTTATAGAAATGCCAAGGCGAACAGCCCGATCCCATAAAAAATATGATACTGCCGAGGCGAACGGCCCGATCCCATAAGAATAAGAAGTTTTAACGGGTCCTTGAACCCACTCACAAATATACATGTGAGTTATGAAATTTAAGGAAGCTTTTCGATGAAAACGCACAACGCGGGAGAAATTCATAGGGGAAAGCACAATTATTCCACGGCTAATCAACTAGATCGTCGCATCTCTACAATAGCAAGTCCGTCACTCTACACAAGCCTAATCTCAGGTTGTAACGGGAAATAAAGGAATTAAATAGATAAGGATAACTCAATTAGTACAATTAAAGCATGGCATGAACCTAGGTCTACCCGGACATAATCAGAAATTCTAGCATACGCATGGAAACTCATCACCTCATATCTGCGCAGCTCCCACAACATGTAGCATTTAACAGGAATAACACGTACGGGGTATATTCCCCCTCACAGGGTTAGACAAGAGACTTACCTTGCTCCAAAGATCCATAACCGGCTTCGACGCCTCTCTAACACCTCAAACCGATGCCCATCAATCCGAAATTAGTCAAACAATGTGCAAACCAATAAAAATATACTCTACTACTCATAATTAATCAATTTACAACAATTCCTAACTCTGGTTGAAAACTCAATAAAGTCAACCCTTGGGCTCACGTGCCCCGATTCCGAAAATTTTCGAAGATAAACATTACCCATAATATCACGAACTCAAATATATAATTTATTCCTAATTACATGTCCAATTTCTTGGTCAAAATCCAAAAATACAACTTCTAGATTTTTCTTCAAAAATCTCACAAATTTCTATAATTTCCATGTTAAGTCCTTATAAAATCTATGTAATTAACTTACAATATGTGGGAATTACTTACCTTGCAATAGATGATGAAAATCTAGCCTCCAAGAGCCCCAAATATCACCCAACCAAATGAAAATGTGAGAGAAATGGGCTAAGTCCCGAAATGAAGTCTTAATAACAGCCTCAGATGTCGCATTTGTGACATGAGGCTCGCAAATACGAAGCCCGACCAACACTATCAATGTCACAAATGCGAGCTCAGTGACTTTGCAAAAGCGACGATTTATTTTCAAATGCGAACTCCCCTGCCCTAACCCATCTTTGCAAAAGCAAGAATGATCTCGCAAATGCGGCTATTGCAAATGAGAGAATAGTGCACCAGAACCAGTTGAACCTCTACAAACACCTATGAAATGCGTCCAAAACTCATTTGAGCCCTCGTGGCTCCAAATTAAACATTCACACAAGTCTAAAAATAACGCGAACTTGCTTGCATGATCAAAACACCAAAATAACCTCTAGAATCACGAATTAGACGCCAAAACACAAAAAAATCACAATGAACTTCAAGAACTTCTAGAATTGCAACAAATTGTCCGAACCATATCAAATCAATTCGGAATGACGCCAAATATTGCAGGCTAGTTCTAAATGACGGAACGGACCTATTCTAAGTCCCGAACCCAAAATCCGAACCCGATAGCCTTAAATTCAAACCATGGTAAAACGTAGGATAAATTCCAAACTTTCAAACGTTCAAACTTTGATGAACGCATCTGATTCATACTTAAACATCCCATAATGACGCCAAACTTTACACACAAGTCACAAACCACGATATAAACCTATTCCAAGGCTCAGAACCCTAAATGGACATCGATAACACCAAAGTCCACTTCAAACCAAACTTAGAAAATTCTAAAACCTTCAAAATGCCAACTTTCCATATTAAGCGCCAAAATGCTCCCGGACCACCCAATACTCTACCCGAATATACGTCCAAGGCCAAAATTATCATACGAACATACTAGAACCTTCAAATCCCGATTCTGAGTTTTTTATTCAAAATTCAAACCTTAGTCAACTCTTCCAACTTAAAGCTTCCGAATTGATAATTTTTCTTCTGAAACAACTCTGAACTTCCCGAAAATCAATTCCGACCACACGTACAAGTCATAATGCATAAAGTGAAGCTACTTAAGGCCTTAAACAGTCGGGAGATGCACTAGATCTCAAAACGACCGATCGGGTCATTACATGTTTTCCATCCATTTCTCTCATTACTTTGTAGATTAATGTCTCTGAACATCATGATGATTGTTTATAAATTTATGAGTGGCTAAACTCTCTCATCTATGGTTTGATGGAACCATATGAAAGATGATTTTCAATTACAATTAATATAAATTTGCTGTTGATCTTTCTCTACTTGTTCAACTATATTTTCGTTGTTGTGGATTGAAGAGCTCTCAATTAATTGTGCCTATTTAGTGTGTACTACTCAAGAGAGAGTATGTATTTAGATAGTTGTTGAACCACACCACTCCTAACGTATTTGAGAAATAAATATGGAGGGTTTAATGGTGGGGTTACAGATAATGAAACCTTGCTGCGATCGTAGTGAGCGGTAAATTAGTGCTAGCTAGCGTAATCGAGAGAATATGTCTAGTTAATACTGGTAGTTGCTCGAGAGAGAGCTACAACACCCAAAGTACACACGATTGGTAGAGAATACTTAGGCGAATTTGTAGGAAACGTAGTGGGGAGGATTTCGATAATTGGGAAAATCATAACTCTAGGCCTCCTTAATCTTGTATCCAACCCTTAGTCTTGTTAGTTGATAATTTTATTGCTTTTTAGTATTTTCTAGTTAATTAGTTTAAAATAAGAATCGCAATCTTTATAACTTAGGAATTGTTCGAGCTTGTCTTCTTAGTGATATTGAACAGTTCTAGCTAAACCTTAGCTCTCTGTGGGATTTGAGTCCAAACTTTTAGACCGTATTATATTTACAGTGACTACTTATCCTTTTTAGGACTAGATTTGGGCATGATCAAATTTTGGCGCGATTGTCGGGCAAGTAAAGGTGTAGTTGTAGCTGTATATATTGCTAGGTTTCATGTTTGAACTTCTATTTTGTTTCGTTTTATTTTTTTTTAATTTTATGTTATCCTACTTGTTGAATTGAGAAACATGACATCTTGAAATTATGGAGTTTAGGTGTGGGTAATTCTACTGTTGATACTCATACATATTGTGAAGGAAACCACCCGTGACAAAGTTATCTAAATATTTCCGTGAGCGAGTTATGTGCACCAACTCAATTTTATTCGTGTCATATATGTGGTGTGTGTGGTGGTCAAAATAGTCACTTTCATGGTTGTGGTTATATTTATTATCCTCCTCCAACACCTTACTATGATGGTTCTACTTTTTCTTGTGAAGTTAATAGGAATAAAGAACCCGGGGATGATGACCTGAAAGAGATCAAGGATATGCTAAGGTAGCTTATGGGAAATAATAATGAGACACAACTGCATATACAAGGGCAAGAGGCAACTATTCGCAACTTGGAGGCTCAAGTGAGTCAACTAATTAAAGCTTTTAATGCTCAACAAGTTAATATTATGGATAGTAGCTAGGAAGAATGTGCATAAGAGATAGATTTGAGGTGCCAATGGAGGGGTCCAGAGTAGAACAAAAACACCCTAACCAACTAGAATTTGATAATGTCAAGGTTAAAGAAATCATACTAGAGTCAAGCAAGGACATTGAGGATACAAATTTAGTTGATCTAGTATAATTCGTGTCGAGGAGGCTGAAAATCTTGAAGTTCAGGTATTTGAGTGTGTCGGATCTCATTCCAAACACTTTTCTACATTATGTTCTGATGGTGAAATGAGAATTGATCTATATGAGCATAAAAAGGAGTTAAGGGAAGTGGTAGATGAGCATTGTATTTTGAAATTTTCAAGGCTGTCTAGGCAGGGTGACACTCCTCGGTCGAGAGCCAAAAAGTGCATGAGAATTTATTTAATTTTTGGCTCGCAAAAATCTGTACCACCCACCGAGCATAATCATAAGATTGAATCAAAATTAGGGGTTCAATTCATAAGCTCGAGGTGGAGGCAGAAAGTGATTCACACCGTGTCGTGACATTAAATAAGGCGCTGGGAGGCAATCCGTTAAATCAAAATTTGTAGTGTCGATTTTTGATTTTCTAGGAACATGGAAAGCAAAGCTATTGGAAGGATTCAACAGCAAGCCAAATGCTTAGAACTAAGTGTGGGGTGCTCGCACAAAGGAAAATTCCCGGAGAAGTCTAAGTATCCCATGAGCTTCTAGTTCTTCGGCTTTTGCCTACTAGTTAGTTTCTTTTACTCTCTCATTAGTTATGGTGCGCACTGGGGGAAATACACAATTTCAAATGTGGGGTGAGGAGATTGTCTAGGTGACTTTCTATACTATTTTATTTATATCAGTTTAGTTGACTAATTTTTTTTTAGAAAAATAAAAAATGATTGGACTTTTCCCGATGATGGATCTTCTAGGCAGATTTCTAGAGGGATTAAAGTCTACACATAAAAGAATTGAAAAATAGAAATAAATTCAAAAATATGTCTTTTAGTCCCCTTTTTAGGTAGTAATAATCCCCTGTGGTTTGTCTTTGCGCTTCGGTTCTTTTTCATGACATGTAGTTTGAACTGGATAGTAGTTTATTTTTTATAGAGCATAGTAGGAATTAGGGAATAAATGGATGGGAAAATGAGATTGATAAGAGCCTTTTGACTTGTTTGATAGTAACATACTTTGGCTTTGGCATGTGTAGTACCTTCCCTATGTTTTGAAATCAGTTATGATGCCTTGATAAATTGGATAGCATGTTTATTGACGCATATGTCTCGTTTTCTTGGTTTGTGTTAACTTTGTGCTTAATGCTTAATATTTTGTGGCTCCGTGAATACGTATATTTATTTGAAAATCGTAATGGGACCGTCCTTAGTGAGTCATGTGCCATGTTTGGTGAGAAATTGTGGAGTCTGTATCATTGCATTAGAGTCTAGAAGTTGCCCGGCATGTGAGTTGAAGCGGAATCCTTAGTTTTGCTCGGTTTGAAAAATGATTTTAAGCTTTATTTGATATTTTGAGCTTAATGCTTACCACAAATAAATACTATACATAGTCAACCCTTTTGAGCCTATAGACTTTTATTTGGCAACCACATTACAAGCCTATACCCTTTTGTTCTCAATTGTCATGATTTTGATCCTTGTATCTTTTAAAGCACTTTAATTGTAAAATGAGTGCTAGAAGAAGTAACAGGGGAACTTGGATGGCTTTTGAGTGGAACCAATCAAAGAGAAAAAGGTGCATGTATTTTGTAAAAGAATACACAACTAGCGGGAATTGTATAGAAGAGAAAAATTACAAGAAAGTACATATCTGAAAAAAAATGAAAAGAAATATGTAGACGAATAAGTTGATATATTTGCGAGTAGGCGTGAAGTAAAGTAGTGCTTAAATAAAAAAGGGAAAGATCTTGGGATGATATTGTTTGTGAAATCGAAGTTGAGGTTGAAGAATTTGCGTGTAAAGAAATATGTGATGTGTTAAAGTTCTTAGGGGGGTTAGTCGCTATTCCAAGACATATCCTAGCCGTCTCTTAGCCCACGTTGCAACCAGAAAAAAGCCCTACTTGATTTTAGATCGAGCGAGCCAACATTAGTGGAGGTTTACATAATGGGCAGGATTATGGTACTTTGTGCATGCATGTCTTCTTTGTGAGAGTGAAGAATTTTTTTGATATATGTGAGCCCTTAAAATGTATTTGAGCATTTGATTCATATGTTTGGATTCAAATTACTCTTTTGTCTTATTGTAAGTGCACATAATTTCGTGAGGGATAGGTGACGCTATTAGTTATCTCTACGATGTTAGGTATTCAGGCCATGAATGCATTGTGATATTGAGTCAGTTACTGAGGTTAGGATTGTTATAAGCATGTCTTCTTGTTGTTGAATAAATTTTTGAAGTATTGCATAAAATAAAGGGAAGTGTGTATTGAAGGAATATGCTAAAGTTTATTTGTTGCTATCAACCATAGTCATAGGTATGTGTGTGCTTCGAATGTGCTAAGAGAAAGTAAAGTACTCTAGGTTAATGTTAATCTGTGGTTGACACGAGGACGAGCAACGTCTAAGTGTGTGATGGTCATGTTTGGCCAAAATGCTACACTTTTAGTATATTACTCGCATGATATTTCGTTGGTTTAGTGATTAGTTGTGCTACATTTGATCTAAATTATGTTGTTTTATGTGTTGAAGCATTGGAAGAAAGAGTCAAATAAAAATTGCATGAAAAGAGGTCAAAAATGCAAGAAAAGAGCACAAAAACACCAAATACCCAAGCCTGGCTACAAGCGAAGTGTAGTCAGCTCTGTGGCTAGCTTTACTGAGCTACAGGCCAGGCTTAACAATGTCTATAGCCAGGCTGATTGCACTATAAGCCTGGCCTCGCGAGGTCTATAGCTCGGTGATCAAAAGTGCGTGAATTAAAAGACTCTGACCCAGATTTGGACTCAAGGACCTTGACCTAACATGAAAATACACCCTAAACAAGTTGTAAAAGGGTTGGACATTATTTTGGAGAATAAAAAGGCTACAGAGCACTGTGGAGCAAGAATCAAACGAGTTTTCCATCTGTTTCTCTCTTTACTTTGTATTTTAATGTCTTTGAACATCATGATCATTGTTTGTATATCTATGAGTGGCTAAACTCTCTCATCTATGGTTTAATGGAACCTATTGAAGGATGATTTTCCACTACGTTTAATATAAATTTTCTGTTGATCTTTCTCTACTTGTTCTACTATATTTTTGTTGTTGTTGATTGATGAGCTCTCAATTAACTATGCCTATTTAGTGTGTACTGGTCGAGAGAGAGTACACATTTAGGTAGTTTTTAACCACACAACTCCTAAAGTATTTGAAAAATCAATACAGAGGGTTTAAAGGCGGATTAGAGATAACGAAACCTTGGTGCGGCCGTAGTGAGTGGTAAAGTAGTGCCAGCTAGCATAGTTCGAGAGAATATGTCTAGTAAATTTCTGTAGTTACTTGAGAGAGAGCTACAACACCCAAATTACTCACGATAGATGGAGAGTACTCAGGCAAATTTGTATGAAAGGTAGTGGGGAGGATTTCGACAATTGGGGAAATCATAACTCTAGGCCTCCTTAATCTTGTCTCCAACCCTTAGTCTTGTTGATAATTTTACTGCTTTTTAGTATTTTCTAGTTAATTAGTTTAATATAAGAATCAAAATCTTTATAACATAGAAATTGTTCGAGCTTGTCTTCTTAGGGATGTTGAACACTTATAGCTAAACATTATTTCTCTATGGGATTCCACTTCGGACTTTTAGACCGGATTATATTTGTAGCGATCACTTATCCTTTTTAGGATTAGAGTTGGGTATGATCATGCCCGCGTGCCCGGATTCTGAAAATTATTGTAGCATAATGTTACCCTCGACCTTACGAACTCAAATATATAATTTCTATTCAATTCCACAATCAATTTCGTAGTCTAATCCCATTTTGACCAAACCCTAGGTTTTTCAACATAATCCCCTAATATCCAAAATTTCTATGTTAAAATCTACCATAATCTATATATTAAACTCACATTTGGTAGAAATGACTTACCTTCAATTGCTAGGTGAAAATTACACTCCAACGAGCTGTAAAATCGGCCAAGAAATGAGAGAAATGAAGAAAATGGCCTACCTCCCAATTTTTATCAAGTGTTCTGCGCAGTGGACTTTCTTTGCGATTGCAAAAAGGCCCTCATAATCACAAATGAAAAATCTGACAAGGCCAAGAAAAGCCTCTTCGCGAACTCAACCAGGTGCTCGGGAACGCGAAGGCTAGTCTAGTTAAAGCATTGCGAATGTGACCTGCCCTTCGCGTACGCGACGGGTAACAACCTGCTGACCCCTAGACCTGTCCCTTCTACATGAATATGGAACTCGCATCACGAACATGAACTCATGAATCACAAATGCGAGAAAAAAAACATCTCTGGCCCAAATCCTTCATCGCGAACGAGTGACACCCTCCGCGTTCGCAAAGAAGAAAACCAGTACCAGAAATTTCTGCAATTCCCGAGCCGCCCATGACCCCGTATAAATGAACCAACAAGTTCATAAACATAATAGAGACCTACTCAACGTCTCGGAACACATGAAACAACATCAAAACCAAGAATCGCACCCCAAAACCAAATTAATTAACCTTTGAACTTCAAACTTCTTCATCTAGCTTCGAATGCGACGAATGATGCTAAATTTTATGCGCAAGTCACAAATCACAATACTAACCTATTCCCAAGCTTTGAATTTCAAATGGACATCATTACCACCAAAGTCTACTTCAAATAAAATTTAGGGAACTCTAAAACCTTCAAGGCGCCAACTTTCATCAATAAGCGTTGAAACACTCCCAGTTCGCCTGAAACTCAATCCGATCATAAGCCCAAGTCCAAAATTATCATACGGACCTATTGGAGCCTTCAAGTCCCAGTTCCTATGTCATTTACTCAGAATGTTGACTTAAGTTAAACTTGGTCACCTTAGGCCACTAATATGGCACTAAGTGTTTCGAAGTCAACCTGAACCCTTCCAAAATCAAACCAACCATCCCTGCAAGTCATAATACAGTAAAGCACATACAGGGAGTCTTAAATAGAGGAACAAGGATCTAGAAAGCAAAATGACATGTCGGGTCGTTATAATGCAGGGGCAATACCGCCAGTTATGACCGCGAGAGACAGAGTCATGGTAGGGTCAAAGCCTCTACTAGAGGTTGTACTCTAATAGTTATAGGTGGAGCATCCACCGAGTCCCGGTTCCAAGGCGCGTCAGTTGCGGCGGATGAACCTGTATAGAAGGTGGAGGAGTAGATCGTAGAAGAACAACTTGATGCTCAGTGCACACCTAGTAACTAGAGGGTTTGACTGCCGCCCCCCTATTTTATGAGGCTATGGCCTTGTGAGGTATATTACACTCACGACAAGGGAAGAGTTGAGTGGCCAGTTTGAGCACCTTCAATAGGGTCTCATGTTAATGATCGAGTGTGAAGCGAGATTCATGTAGCTTTCTTGATCCCCACCAAGGTAGAGAAGGTGAGGAGTTTTATTGAGGGTCTGACTTATGGAATAAGGTTTACTGTGGCTTGAAGGTCAGATATAGGGACTATTTTTTATTAGGCAGTAGAGATAGCTCAAAGGATTGAGCGTGTTCGTAGCCAGGGTAGAGAGATCATAATTAGGTACAAAAGGCCTCGCCGAGTGGTTTCAATAGTATCTCATCCAGAGGTAGAGGCCAAATCATTAGGGGCCATCAGAGTAGGCGAGCTCGGTTTACTCAACATGGGCTTGCACTGCGGTTTCTTGACATCTTTCAGCTCTCTAGTTCCATCATACTTTTAGTTCTTTTTCAGTGAGCTCACATCGTAATCCTTCAATTCAGGGTTCCTCTAGTGGGTATTTAGGTCCTCTTCCTCTAGTGGGTATTTAGGTCCTCAAGGGCAGTATCACACTCAGCAGCCTTATTCAGCTCGGGGTTGCTATGAGTGTGGAGAGCTTGTGCATGTGAGAATGTATTGCCCCAAGCTTATTGAGGCGCATCTCATCTGGGTTCTCAGTCCGTAGCTCCGATGCCAGTTGCATCACCCCCTGCTCATACAGCTAGAGGGTGAGGGCACGTAGTGATAGGACACCCAATTGTAGGAGGTCAGATTAGTGTTAGCCAGACTAGTGGTGGCCAACCCGTTGCTATGCTTTGCGAGAGAGACTCGAGGTAATGGCCTTCGATGCAGATATCACGTGTATGGTTCCGATCTATCATATAGATGTTTCCATGCTGTTTGATTTGGGGTCTACCGATTATTATGTGTTATCATACTTTTCTCCTTATTTTGATACGCCTCATGGTTCTCTTGATAATCATGTGCATTTATCTACACCTATTACTGATTTTAGCGTGGTGGATCATATATATCAATTTTGTCTGGTCACTATTGGTGGTTATGATACGTGTTGATCTTCTATTGCTTAGTATGGTGGACTTCAATGTGATTTTAGGTATGGAATTTTTATCTTTGTACCATGCTATCCTTGATTGTCACGCTAAGATTGTGTCGTTCGCTATGCTGGGGTTGTCGAGGCTTGAATGGAGAGGTTCTCTTGGTTATATTGCTAGTAAAGTGATTTCATTTTTGAAGGCTCAACGGATGGTTTAGAAGGTTTTTTGGCATATTTGGCTTTTGTTCAAGATGTCAGTATTGATACTCCTTTTGTGGATTCAGTTCCAATAGTGACGGGGTTTCAATATGTGTTTCTTGCAGACCTACCGGGCATGCCACCCGATAGGGATATTGATTTTGGTATTATTTGGTATCGGGTACGCGACCCATATCTGTTCCTTCGTATCGCATGGCTCTAGGGGAGTTGAAGGAATTGAAAAAACAGTTGTAAGAGTTGCTGGATAAGGGATTCATTAGGCATTATCACTGTTGGGGTGCGCCGATGTTGTTTGTAAAGAAGAAGAATGAGTCTATGAGGATGTGTATTGACTACCGGTAGTTGAACAAGGTTACCATCAAGAACAAGTATTTGTTCCCGTGCATTGATGATTTATTTGATCAGCTTCGGGGAGCCAGAGTGTTCTCGAAGATTGACTTGAGATCGAGGTATCATTAGTTGAAGATTAGGGCTTCAATCATTTATAAAATGGCTTTCAGGACTCGTTATAAGCATTATGAGTTTTTGCCGATGTTTTTTGGTTTGAATAATGCCCCATCAGCTTTCATGAATTTAAAGAAAAATGTGTTCCAGCCTTATTTGGATTCTTTTGTCATTGCATTCATTTATGATAACTTATTGTATTCTAGTAGTGCAAAAGAGCACAAGCAGCAATTGAGCAATGTGCTTCAGATTTTGAGGGAGAAGAAGTTGTATGCTAAGTTCTCCAAGTGCGAGTTTTTGTTGGACTCAGTGGCGTTCTTGGGTAATGTGGTATCTAGTGATGGGATCAAGGTGGATCTGAATATGATTGAGGAAGCTCAAAGTTGGCCCAAACCTTCTACCGCTACTGAGATCAGGAGCTTCCTGGGATTGGCTGGTTACTACCGTCGCTTCTTAGAGGGATTTTCATCTATTGTAGCAGCAGTGACTAGGTTGACTCAGAAGGGCACTCCGTTCAGGTGGTCGTATGAGTGCGAGGAGAGCTTTAAGAAGCTCAAGACTACTTTGACTACGGCTCCAGTTTTTGGTTTGCCTTCAAGATTGGGTCATATACAATTTATTGTGACTGTTTGCCGGTTAGCATTGGGTGTGTGGTGATGTAGGACAGTTGAGTGATTTCTTATGCATTGCATCAGTTGAAGATGAGAAGCACTACCCAATGCATGATCTGGAGTTAGAAGCTATTGTGCACACACTTAAAATTTGGAGGTACTATCTTTATGGCATGTATTATGAGGTGTATACGGATCATCGAAGCATTCAACATCTATTTAAACAGAGCAGCGGAGATGGTTGGAGCTATTGAAGGATTATGATATCACAATTCTTTATCACCCAAGAAAGGCTAATGTGGTAGTAGACGCCTTGAGAATAAAGGTGGAGAGTATGCAAAATTTAGCACCCATTGCAGCTAGAGAGAAGCCTTTAGCTATGGATGTTCAAGCATTGGCCAATAGATTAGTGAGAGTGGAATATTTTAGAGCCGAGCAGAGTCCTTTCTTGTGTTGTTTCACAGTCATCATTGTATGAGCACATTAAGGCTTTCTAGTATGACGATCCCCATTTTTTTGTCCTATAGGACATGTGAATCATGGTAATGCTAAGGAGGTGACTCTTGGTGATAATGGTGTATTACGGCTTTAGGGTCGAATTTGTGTTCCTAATGTGGATGGTTTGAGGGAGTTGATTCTTGAGTAGGCTTATAGATCAGGATATTCTATTCGTCCAGGTGCTATGAAGATATATCATGATTTGAAGCAGCATTACTTGTGGAGAAGGATGAAGAAGGATATGGTTGGATTTGTCGCATGGTGTTTGAACTCTTAGCAGTTCAAGTATGAGCGTCACAGACTGAGTGGCTTGCTTAAGAGGTTAGAGATACTAGAGTGGGAAGTAGGAGTGCATCACTATGGACTTTGTGGTAGGGTGGCTACGGACCTTGAGGAGATTTGATGCTATTTGTGTCATTCTGGACAGACTGACCAAGTCTGCGTATTTTATTCTTGTCATGACTTCCTACACATTGGAGTAGTTAGCTAACATCTATTTCAGAGAGGTTATCTGTTTGCACAGTGTTCTTGTGTCTGTTATCTCGTATCGTGGCACTCAGTTTACATCGGACTTTTAGAGAGCCATGCAGCGTCAGTTGGGCAAGTAGGTGGAGTTGAGTATAGGATTTCACTCTCAGATGGATGGGCAGTTCGAGTAGACCATTCAGATTTTGCAATATACGTTGAGAGCCTGTGTTACTGATTTTGGTGGTAAGTGGGATAAATTTCTACTGCTATCAGAGTTTGCATACAACAATAGCTACCTATCAAGTATGCAGATGGCTCCGTATGAGGCTTTGTATGGGAGGTGATGTCATGGTTGGTTTGAGCCTGGGGAGGGTAGGTTTGTTTAAGAGGGGGAGAACGTAACGATCCAGTCGGTCATTTTGTGTATTTGAGCCCTATTTTCCTATTTGATGCTTCTTGTACATGGGTTTGTTTTTTTGACTTGCGAGGATGGTTGGTTTGGTTTCAGGAAGGTTTGAGAGGGATTCGAGACACTTATTCTCATTTTGGAAGCTTAAGTTCTAAAAGTTTACCCAAGGTTTGACTTTTGCGTGAACGTCCCCAAATAGGTGATTTAAGGGTTCCAATAGGTTCGTATGTTGATTTTGGATTCGAGCGATGTTAGGATTTGGATTTGGAGGTTCCTAGGATGTATTGGCGCTATTTGATGAAATTTGGCAATTTGGAGGTTTAGAGAGTTCCTAAGTTTGATCAAGGGTTGACTTTGAGGTTACTAGATTTAGATTCTTGTTCCAATGTTAGAATTGGTTTATTTTGTCAGTTGAGACTTATGTGCAATGTTTAGATTCAATCTGGATTGGTTAGTCTTGAATCAGAAGCTTGTTTTGGAGTTTGGAATTTCATGAATTTTAGAGAAGCTTAACATGTGTTTTGATCGTTGATTCTTGGTTTTGATGTTAGTCTTGGTGTTTTGCATTTTGGACAAGTTTGGATAAGGTATTGGGACTTGTTAGTGTGAACTCGGGTGTGTTTTCGGGTGGTTTCAGGTTATTTCTTCTTGGTTTGGATTACTGGTTTTTCTCATGAGTAGAAGCACTTCTTGCAGAGCTTGTCTTGCGATCGTGGAGAAGGGGGACCTAGCAGAAAGATTTCCTCTTCGTGTTTGCATTGGTGGTGTCTCGTTCGAGGAGAAAAGGGAGCAGAAGCATCATGATCGCCTGCATGGGCCGCGTTCGGGATGGAGTGATGCCAGGCGGAAGGAATGCCTTTGCGTTCGCGGAGTGAGGCTCGTGCTCACATAGGCTTAGTAGATCAAGTATCGCGTTCGTAGAGGGAGTCTTCACGTTCGCGAAGAAGGGTAGCAACTGGACGGTCATTTTAACCTTCGCAATCGCGAAGGGTGTCTCGCGATTGCAATGTGTATAACTGGGCAGTGTATTAAATGTTTTAATTTCTGGATTTTACCCATTATCTCATATTTTGAACCCTAGACTTCGAGAGGTAGAGATTTTGGAGAGAAAATTCACTACTACTTTTTAGGTACGCAATTTTAACTTTGTTTTGACTTAATATCTTAATTTCCCTTGATTTCTACACCTAAAACATGGATTTTTAACAAAACTTTTGGGGTGTTTTTGTCTACAACTTAAGGGGCGCAATTTGGGGATTTGAAGTATGATTTGGACTCTTTTTGAATCTAATTACATATGTGGAGTCATGGGGTTGTGGGTAGTCGGAATCTATCCCTTGACTCGGGTTTTGACAGTGTGGGCCCAGGTTAACTTTTGATGGCTTTTGGAGATTCGTGTAAAGATCGAAGCTTTTGTTGTTTCATATGGTTTTATTTGATGTTATTGAGTTGTTTCTGACTAATTTTGGGTCATTTGGATCTGGATATGGATGGTTAGGCGATTTTTGCTTATTGAGGTTACCGGGCGGAGGTAAATCTCCTTGGTTATCCATGTAAGCGGGAATTCTCCCCATAGGTGATATGATTGTTACTTGATTCATGATTTTGGAGCCACGTATAACTGAGGTGACGGGTGTATATGCTGTTGCTAGGTTTTGACTATATCCCATATTATTGACCTGAGTTGTGCTTTTATTGAATTATGTGAAGTCGCTATTCACGTTAAATTGATTTTATGACTACGTTATAATTTATATTATGCCTAAGTTTATGACTTGTTTATTTGACATGAGCCTTACTTTATTAATTCATAGTCATATATTTGCCTTATTTGCTTTATGGTTTTGTATGGTTTTCGTGGACTAAATAACTCATGATAATAATATGATTAAGCTAGAACATGTTGAATAGCTTATTGAGCCGTTGTGATAAACTGCGTTACGTGAATTGCCATAGCCATCACTTAGCCATTTGATCTGTTATCCTCATTCTTATTATCATGTCTTGTGTCCCTTTTATTATATCGTTTCTTACACATATGCATGAGTGGGAAAATGGGTATTGAGAAAAGTTGAGGATTTTGGCACTATGGGCACCTGAGCGGATATTGGTACTAATTATTTTGTTGAAGATGTTATAATTGGATTGGGTTGTGCTCTGCAATGATTGATTGATGATCACTAAATAAAAACTAATCAAATCACTAAATAAAAAATAATCAACGCTTGGATTATGGATGCGTCCCTACAGAGTCAGGTGATTACCCATGTTACTTTGGGCATGTGAGCGTAGGCACCCACGATTCGTTTGGTGCTTGTTGGACATGTGGCCTATGTCAGGCACACAAATTTGTGTTGTGAGTTGTTGAGAAAGGTATGTTGAGCATGCATTATGTATATTTTCTTAGACTCATGTTATGAATTGATGTAAGCACAGTTGATTGGTGTCAAGTTTTATTCAAGAATTTAGATGATGATATTTTAGTTAATTCTTGTTATTTGTAAAACATGCCTACATTTCATGTGAATTGTATTTTGAGCTTTTAAACTTGTTGACGATTGTCTTGTTTCATGTTGTATTATGCTTTCATCTACTTATTTGGCTGCTAGTGAGTGTCGAAGTCGACCCCTAGCCATTACATCTTCGAGGCTAGACTTGATACTTACTAGGTACCATGGTTTGTACTCATACTACACTTCTGCATATTTTATGCAAGTGCTTAGGATGGTGTGAGTAGCACTCATCCGGATCAGTAGGAGCACTTGTGGAGACTTCGTACTGAGCTTCTCTACTTGATCTATTCACAATAAATGAAGTCCCTTCCCTACTTATCTCTTTTGTGTATCTATTTAAATCAGACAAATAGTGTATTCAGATGATTTTGCATACTCTTGGTAGATTCTTGTGATGACTGTGACATCGGGGTTTTGGGCAGTATTGGCAGATGTGGTCGTGTTTACCCTGTCTTGTATAGTTTATCTATGTTATCCGACTTGAGATTATTATTCTCCTTCTCATATTAAGTATTTTGTTAAAAGTTGATTAATTAAATGTAGAATTGTGATTGTTATTGTGTTGGCTTACGCAGCAAGTGGGTTAGGCGCCATCACGACCTTTGGTGGGATTTCGGATCGTGACACTAGATTAGAGTTGAGAGGGACCCTCAGTCATTCTACTAGTAGAGTGGTTTCATTTTCTAAGGCTCAATGTATAGTTGAGAAGGGGTGCTTAGCATATTAGTCTTATATTCGGGATTCTAATGCGGGGGTTCCTCCTATAGACTCAATGTCGGTTGTGAGAGCGTTCCCACAGGTATTTCCTTTACATTTACCAGAAATACCACTCGACAAGGATATTGACTTTTTCATTAATTTGGTTCCAGGCACCCAACCTATTTCTATTCCATCGTAACGTATGGAGCTGAGTTGAAGGTATTATAGGAGCAGTTGCGCAATTTGCTCGATAAAGGATTTATTCGACCGGGTGGTTCACCTGGGGTGAACCGATATGAGAATGTGCATTGATTATCGCCAGTTGAATGAGGTTACTATCAAGAACATGTTTACATTAGATTGATGATTTGTTTGATCAACTTCAGCGGGCCAAAGTGCATTCCAAGATTGATTTGAGATCGAGCAATCACTAGGTGAAGATTAGGGCTTTAGATATCCCTAAGACAGCTTTTAGGACTTGCTATGGTCATTATGAGTTGTTGGTGATATCATTTAGTTTGACTAATGCTCCAACTACTTTCATGGATTTGATGAATCGAGTGTTAAAGTATTATTTGGGTTCCGTTGTGATTGTATCCATTCATGATATTTTGGTTTACTCTTGTAGTAGAGAGGAGCATGAACAACTCTATGCATTGTTCTTCAGACTTTAAAGGATCGTTAGCTTTATGCTAAGTTTTCGAAGTGTTAGTTCTGATTTGACTCAGTTGCGTTTTTGGGTCATGTTTCATCTTGTGATTGTATCAAGGTTGATCCAAAAAAGAATGAGGTAATTCAAAATTGGCCTAGACCCCCTTCAGCTATAGAGTATAGGAGTTTCTTGGATTTGGTGGGCTACTATCGGCACTTTGTGGAGGGGTTTTCATCTACTGCAGCCATATTGACAAAGTTGACTCGCCTTTTTAAGTGGTTTGATGAGTATAAAGAGAGCTTTCAGAAGCTCAAGACTGCTTTTACTACAGATCCAATATTGGTGTTGCCCACAGGTTTGGGGTCATATATTATGTATTGTGATGCTTTGCATATTGGACTTGGCACATTATTGATGAAGGATGGCAGGGTGATTGCATGCACGTCCCGTCAGTTGAAAATCCATGAAAAAAACTATCCCGTGCATGATTTGGAGTTGGCAGCTATTGTGCACGTGCTCAAGATTTGGAGGAACTACTTGTACAACGTGTCATGTGAGGTTTACACTAATCATCAAAGTCTCCAGCATTTGTTCAAGCAAAAGGAATTGAATTTGAGGCAGTGGAGGTGGTTGGAGTTGTTAAAAGATTGTGATATCACTATGTTGTATCATTGTGGGAAGGCAAATGTGGTAGCTGATGTCTTGAGTAGAAAGGTGGAGAGGATTGGTAGTTTTGCATTTATACCAGTTGTGGAGAGGTAGTCGGCTATGGATGTTCAGGTCTTGGCTAACAGATTTGTGAGATTGGATATTTCTGAGCCTAGTATAATTCTTGCTTGTATGGTGGCACAGTCGTCTTTGTAAGCATCAAAGCTCGTCAGTTTGATTATCCTTATTTGTTGGTGTTGAAGGACATGGTGTAGCGAGGTGGTGGAAAGAAGGTGGTGATTGGGGATGATGGTGTCATGCGACTTCAGGGCCGATTTTGTGTTCATAATAATGATGCTTTGAGGGAATTAATTCTTGAGGAGGCTCATAGCCGATGATATTCTATTCATCGGGTGTCACAAATATGTATCGTGACTTGAAGCAGCATTACTAATAGCGGAAGATTAAGAAATGCTTTGTTGGGCATGTTTCATGGTGTTTAAATATCTAGCCGGTGAAGTATAAACATAAAAAATC
>MCJB01012574.1:98079-118973 GCA_002018475.1 Nicotiana obtusifolia
CCCCCCCCCAATTTCATGATTTTAGACCTTTCATAGCGTTATTGGATGATTTATGACTTGCATGCATTGTTGGAGTTAAACTTGAACTTTTAACTTTAAAATGGTTGGAGTTGACTATGGTCAACATTGTTGGTAAACGACCTCAGATCGATATTTTAATAATTTTAATAGTTTCGTATGATGATTTTGGACTTGTACTCATGTTTGGTTGGGATCCCAGGTGACCCGAGGTAATTTCGGCACTTATTGTGAAAAGTTAAAATTTGAACTTAAGAACTTTGAAATGTTTGAGTTTTGATGCTTGATTCTTGATTTTAAATATTATCTTGATAATTTAGGATAGCGAGCGAGTATGTAAGATGTTATTACAGTTGTTTGGATGTTTGGAGTGGGGCTCGGGGGCTCGGATGAGTTCTAGATTAGTTTCGGATCATTTTTAACCTTGTTGAGTTAGCTTATCAGCTGGTGTTTCGCAGTTGTCATGACCCGAATCCCAAACCCGATCGTGATGGCGCCTCTCGTGAAGACAAGGCCAACCAATTCGAAAAATAACTCGATTTAAGCAGTTATGACAGTACTTACATATTTTAATAACAACAATTTACGAAAACATAGCTAACCATCCCAACAACAGCCTAAACTGGGGTGTCACAACTAATGAAATCCTAATAATAAGATTACTATTACAATATCTCTGGCACAATTGTTTGAAGAAAGTGGAAACAACAAGATAAAAGAGATACGGGGCTGCGGATGCCAACAGCGACCTTGTAGTCTCTGAATCACCGCTCTGACAGTCGTTGTCAATGCCTCGGAGCGGAATCAATAACGCCTGAATCCGCACACATGGTGCAGGGAGTAATGTGAGTACTTCCAACTCAGTGAGTAATAATCATAAATAATGGCGGAAAGCAGAAACCACACACAAGCACAAGGCAATCCACATTGAAGCAATAAAATATCATTAAAACAATAAATCGGTGAAACATGTGAGCCTTTCAAGTAGATGACGTGAAGTAAAAGAAAACATTTAAAACCGCCCCTCGGCTCAGTATCTTTTGAAAAACACGCCCCTTGGGCAAAATCATAAAATAGTATCAGCCCCTCGGGCATATCACATGGTACAACATCGGCCCCTCGGGCTCATCACATCATAATATCAGCCCCTCGGGCTATAATTCACATCACAATGGGTACCCTGCGCTTACTGGAGGTGTACAGACTCCGGGAGGGGCCTCTTACGGCCCAACCGCTATATCATATCTCGTGGCGGCGTGCCAGCTGATCCCATTATTTCTCGTGGCGGCGTGCCACCCGATCCAATTTACATCATATCCCGTCGCGGCGTGCCACCCGATCCAATTTACATCATATCCCGTCGCGGCGTGCCACCCGATCCAATTTACATCATTTAAAAATGTCATTTAAATCTAAAAACAGAGTAAAAGTGGCTGAGTTGTAAAACAGTGGAAAAACACATGTCCGAGTTCAAGTATTGAATAAAAACAGTGAGGAAACAGTGATAAATACCCCGAAGGGTTCAAATAACCGGCACAAAGCCCAAATATGGCAATCAGCCCAAAACATGATGATATCAAATAAGTTTCAATCAATATGTAGTAAAAATCATCAATAGAGACGGACTAAGTCACAATCCCCAGTAGTAAATGACCCCACGCTCATCATCGAGCGCGTGCCTCACCTCAATATAGCACTACGATGTGCAATCCGGGGTTTCAAACCCTCGCATCATCATTTACAATCACTACTCACCTCGAACCGGCTAAATTCTTAGCCTGCGACGCCTTTGCCCTTTGAATTGGCCTCCGCGTGCGTCGAATATCCAAAATTAAAACTAATATGTCACAGTATGCTGGGGTAAAAAAGCCCACACATAAACAATCAATAAATACTAAGAAATCCCGAAATTAGCAAAACCTGAGCCGCGGGCCCACTTCTCGAAATTCAGTAATTTTCACCTCAACGCGTTCCTTATCTCCTCACGAGTTCAACCATACGAAATTTATCGAATTCTGACATCGGTTCGACCTCCAAGTCTTAAAATCTAAACTTAAAGTTTTTCCACAATTTTCTCCAACTTAAATTACCAATTACATACTAGAAAGGAAATAGATTTGGGTACTTTGACCAAGATTGAGTTAGGAACACTCACCCCGATGTTTCCCTTGAAAATCTTCCAAAAATCCCTTCAAGATTAGTTGCAATCCGAGTTCTATGGCTCCAACTATATTCAAGATGGCCAAAACTCCTTCTTTTAAGAATTTGTCCAAGAAAATCTCTTTTTGATATAGTTCTGAAATTGATTTGCTGTGATTTTATGGTGTTTGGAGGTGTTCCACTTCGTGGGTAACGAAAATGGGTTCTGCATGGCAAATGGGCACTGATTTCTATTTGTAAAGGGGTCAAAAATCGAGACAAAATGCCCCTGTAAGGCCTAAAATGCGATCGCATATCTGTCGCATAACAGATATGCAGTCCGCATATTTGACGCGACCGTCGCAAAGGTAACCCTAACCTTCATCGCAAATTCAGTGTGACGCACGGTTTGCTGTCCGCATTTCAAGAGTGTGATCGCATTCTCTACCGCATTCTTGTCGTTAATTTTTGCCCAAAACACTGTCTTGATCTGCGATTTCAATGTAAGATCTGCGGTCCGCATGTTAGAAATGCGACCGCATTTCTTACCGCATTTCTGATATGAACTTTGCCTAGAAATCTGGCTGGGTTTGCAATCTCTTTGAGAGATATGCGGTCCGCATTTGTGAAATGCGACGGCATTCTCGGCATCTGATTTTTTTGCAACTTTTCTTTCCAACGATTAAATAGTCCGTTTAAGAACCCAAAAACTCACCCAAGGTCGCTGGGACCTCAACCAGATATACCAACCTATCCCATAACATTATTCGAACTTGTTCCAACCTTCGGAACGCTCAGAACAACCTCTCAACGCCAAATTCGCGTCGGATTCAAGCCTAAGAATTTCAAAATCCTCTAAATCGCTCTTTTGATCAAAACCCAACCAAACCATGTCCGAATGACCTGAAATTTTGCACACAAGTCCTAATTCACATGTCGAAGCTACAGCAACTGTCAGAATTCCATTCCAACCCTCGGATCAAAATCTCGCCTATCAACCGAAAATCGCCAAAATTCTAACTTCACCAATTCAAGTCTAATTCTACACCGGACCTCCAAAACCAATTTCGATCACACTCCTAAGTCATAAATCACCTCCCAAAACTAACTGAACCGTCGGAACTCACATCCGAGTCCTCTAACTCATAAGTCAAGATTCGGTTGACTTTCCCAGCTTAACCCTTCTCAAAAGAGACCAAGTGTCTCATTTCTTACCAAACCTACTCCGAACGCAAACTATTCAACGTGATTACATAAAACACGGATAACGAGGCATAATAAGGTAGAAATGGGGAAAACGGAGCGGTAACTTATGAGAAGACTAGCTGGATCGTCACAGCAGTGCTTCACAATCACAGAGCTTGTCTCGTGCTCGCGTAAGAGGCTGGGGGCAGCTTTTTCATCTCAATCGCATAGCTGGTACCACGATCTTGTAGTATCTTCAGGAGGTGGGTGAATTTCTCTCCGTGATCGCGACGATGATCTAGCAATCGATTAGAAGGAGTTGGGGCCGTTGGACATTTTTTCCGCGATGCTAGGATCGCGAACGCAAGGGCTTCCAAGCCTTATGGGGGCAATGGGGTTTTCCTTTCGAACATGTGGGGTGTGCCGCCAAGGCGAAGGCTTGGTTGAGAGTAGCCTTATGCGAATGCAAGCTGGGTTCTGCGAACGCGGAGGTCACCGACCATTGATCTTCATGAACACAAGGATCCCTTCGCAAAAGGGAAGAAGAAAGTTCGCCCAGGTATAAGTAATGCTGAAGTGGAATTTTGCCACTTTTCACCATTTTTTAGACTTAGACCACGAATTTGTAAGAATTTTTAGAAGATTTTAATTCCAACTTTGAGGTTATAATTTTTATGTAGTTTTGATTTATTCTCATGAATTTCCATAGCATTTTATCCCTAAAACTAATACTTTAAGTGTAGAAATTAAGGTTTGAGGGAAAAACTTATTAGGGCTAATTTAGGAATTTGGACCTCGATTTGAGGTCCAATCTTAATGCAAATCACATAATTGGACCGTGAGAGATGGGTAAATGAGAATTGGTCTTACTTTTTTATTTCGACACTGTGGGTTCGGGTTGACTTTTTGTTAACTTTTTCAAATATGTTAAAGACCAAACATTTTTTATACTAGGGTAGTTTCTAAAGCTATTGACTTGTTTGAACATTATTTTGTTTGGAGGCTTGTGCTAAAGAAAAAGTTGTGTTGGATTATTGATTTGGTTCCAGAAAAAGGTAAGTATCATGGTTAACCTTGATTTGAGGGAATTATATGTGATGTGACTACTTGCTACATGTTTTATATGTTGGTGTCCGTGTATATGCAAGGTGACGAGTGCATATGTGTTGTCATGGGCCAAAGCATACATGTAGAACTAATTCATTTTATGACTTATTTATTACATGCTGTTACATGTTTTGTACCTTTATCTGTTACATATTTTACTTGTTCCGTGCTTTTATTTATTATATACCTTACCTATCTCATGCTTTACTTGTTACTTGATTTTACTTGATATATGCTCTTACCTATTATTTGCCTTTATTTGATACATGTCTTTTATTGGATACATACTTTCACTTGTCACATGCTTTTACTTGTGCATGCTTTTACTTAATAAATGCTTTTATTAGAATATGCCTATACTTGTTTCATACCATAATTATTTCATCCCTTATTCTCCTATGCTATGTTGGGGATTGGATGATCATTTGATCGTTTAATAACCTTGCTTGGATTGTTGTTGTGTTACATTAGTAAGATTACTTCTAGAAATTTTAGATTTGCCATTACTCCTTGTACGTGTTCATCCTTTCCAAGGTGAATTATGCTTATTCACTCTCTTCTATAGTTATTATGAATTTCGCATATTCTAATACATTGTCGGATGATTCCATGTGAATTGATATATTTTGATCGTGCTTCTGCTGCAACAATATTATGATAAAGACTGGGTTGCTCGCCTCAACAATAGTACGGCCATAGGATCGGGTTGCCACCTCAACAATGTTTGTGTGTGTGTTCGATCAGATTGTGCGCCACAACATATGTGTTAGAAGTATTAGTGTTGTTTGTGATATATTCTTTCTTATGGATTTTGGTTGTGTTGAATTATGGGTATTATCTCTTCCCCGTTGATTTGAGCAACCGATAATGGTTTTTGTTGCACTATTCAAGAAGTATGGTTATCACTTTTGTTATCCGATTCTTTTGTTGTTTCTTGCCTTTTATTCCTGTTATTTTTACTGGTATCTCTACTATTATTTTTGTTGCTAATTAACTGTACAGGTGTACATGGTAAGTGTCTTGTCTTCGCTTTGTCACTACCTCATCGAGATTACGCTCAATACTTATTAAGTACATGGGTTCGATTGTACTCATACTATAGTTCTATACTTCTTGTGCAGATTCTGGTGCATGTCCTAGAAGTATCCAATTGGGAGCATAGCTGGTGGCCAGGGAGACTTAAGATAGTGCTGTTTTTCTATCCGCAGACTCCGGAGTCACCTTTGCTCTTATTATTGTTGTTTTCTTGTATCAGACAACATTACATTTCTATTCAATCTTGTATGTAGTATTCTTAGAAGCTCATGTACTCCGCGCCACCAAATCTTGGGAGGTTGTGTAGACGGCATTTTTGGACTTATTTACATATACTTTTTACTTTTATTCTTTTTATATTTTATTATGATGTTATCTGTCACTACCCAAAATCCCTCCTTAGGAGTCGTGATGGCACCTAGTCTCTAAGACTAAGTAAGCCTAATAGTTACTGAATTAGTAACAGATTTTAATTAATCAACTATTTAACATGAACCAGAATTTTCAATACAAAGCCAACAATCCAAAGCATATATACAACATCCCCAAAATTGGTAGTACAAGTCATAAGCTTTACTGAGTTCACTAGAAAATCTCTAAGTACAACTGTGTCGGAATAGTAATAAATAGTACAATGTAAAACTTAAGAAGGTGACTCCGAGGCCAGCAAACGCGATGGCAGGTATACCTTGAAGTTTCCGTCGCGACTCACAATCAGCTAACTAATGAGGAACACGCTCCCAGGTACCTGGATCTGCACAAAAATGGGCAGCAACCATAGCTTGAGTACACCACAGCGGTACCCAGTAAGTATCAAGACTAACCTTGGTAGAGTAGTGACGAGGAACAGTCAAGAACCTACTAGAAATAATAGCATATACAAATATGAATATAAAACTAACAGGGAACAATATAAAGCTAAACATGGGAAAATTAATGTTACAATACTTGCAATAACTACTAGAAACAAAAATTAACAACAAGGAGAAAACAGGTAATGACGCCGTAAAGTAAGCAGAATACAATTAAAGTCCGGTGACACCGAGTAAGGGAAAACAAGTAACAACCAAATAAAACAACCGTTTTCACATAACGTTTATACAAGAATATCCCCGAGGTACCACACCTCATAATCACAAATTACGTATTCCAAATCACGAACCTTAATTACTTGGCATCTTGTGCCCACATTACAAATCACAACCGCACGGATAACTCATGTATTACACGGACAACTCACGTACCAATACCATTAAAACCTCATATCTGCACGGACAACTCACATGCTAAGAGAGTAACCATATCCCATATTCGCACAGACAGCTCATGTGGTAGCAGTAACAATATCTCATATCCGGACGGATAACTCACGTGCTAACAGTAACAATATCTCGTATCTGCACGGACACGTGCTAATGGTGCAACTCACGCATAGAAGGCAGATATACAAGAATACATGTAAATGATCAATTAACATCAAGGTTCATCTTCTTGGACTTACATGAGTAATTAATTACGGTGCATCCTTGTGCAAGTTTACTATCACACCTCGAGTCAACAAGTGTGATCAGAGACAATGAATGACACATAGGAAACTATACAACAAAACCATAATATTCATGACTCACACAAGGTAGGCACACCATTACACAAATATCATTAATAACAACTCCCCCTGGCCATCACAATGCATCACAAATCATCCCCGACATAGCCCTCCTTGTCTCGCCACGTGCGCAACAATAAAGTAAGTACCGCCTTGTCTCGCCACATGCGCAAACCCACATATGTAGCCCGCCTTGTCATGCTACATATGCAAATATCAATAATAACAGTAGCAAAGATAACTCACGTGCGAACACCCCGACAATCCTCTCAACAATATCATATGTGCCAAAAAAATAACAACATAACATAAAAACCCGCACCACATGTGCCCATACACCACAAGTTTCCACAAAAATAATTCACAATACCACAACCACATATATCCCACGGCTAAACAACATCGAGTACAACAAGAACAATATTAACATGAGGTACAAAAAATGAAAGACATACAAATAATAATGACTTCAAGTAAAGAGAAATAACATGTAACATCGACTTCAAATAAGGATAATTAACTATGGAAGAGATAACATATGACAATAAAGAGGAAACAATGTCGATTAAGCACATTAGAGTATATTTGGAAATAAAAGATAGAACATGAACCAATCAAATTCAAATAAAGTATGTAAGGGTAAATTTTGCAATGGAGGATATAACATGTTAAGGCAACTTCATTTTAATGTACACTAGAAATCTAAGAGTCTAAACCAGTCAAATTTCCCCATATAAGCTGTGTGCACACTCGTCACCTCGTGTATACATCTTTCACATAGTTCAAATAGTGCAAAACAAACAAATCCCTACGGGGTATTTCCCCCCACACAATGTTAGGCAAGATACTTACCTCAAAATCCCTCAATCAATACTCTAAAACATCTTTTCCTTTACAATTCACCTCCGCTCAGCTCAAAATCGACTTAATAACATCAAATAATCTAAGAGAAATCAATTTCAATAAATAAAGTTATGATCTTTACACAATTACTCAAAAGTAAACAAAAGTCAACCCCAAGCCCGCCCGGTCAAAACCCGAGTCCAAGGTAGGTTCCGACTGTCCATAACCCCATGAGTCTATACATGTGTTTTGTTTCAAATTCGAGTCGCAATCAACTCTCAAAACTCAAATTCTCATTTTTCAAAACCTAGACATAGTTTCTCAAAACTCCCCTTTGATTCTCATAATTTTGATGTTAAATTTCATTTATAATCAAGTAAAATAGTTTGAAATTGAAGATAATCACTTACCCAAAGATTGTAGATGAAACTCCCTCTTCAAAATCGCCTCCTACCGAGTCTAGGGTTCCAAAATATGAATATGACACCAAAATCTCCTCCTTCAGCTTATATGTCCAGTCGCACGTGTCACAAATGCAACATGGGGTTTGCAAATGCGAACCTCGCAAATGCAAGAAAGTGATCGCAAAAATAAAGACCCTCACATCTCTGCTGTCATCGCAGATGCAATGACTTATTCGCAAATGCAAACTTTGGACATGTCGCAAAAGAAACCTCTTGGTTGCAAAATCGATCCCTCCCCATCTTAGGCCAGTATCGCAAATGCATACTCTTCAGGCCACAATGCACTTTGCAAAAGAGAAGAAGAACCCACAAATGCGATTGTTGCAAATGCGGCATATTTTTCGCAAATGCGAGATCATAACACCAGCAAAATCTAAACCTTCTATAAACTCTCGGAAACACGTCCGAAACTCACCTGAGCCCTCAAAGATCCACACCAAACAATAAAACAAGTCTTAAAACATAACACAGACTGCTCTCTCAATCAAATCATCAAAATAACATCCGAAACCATGAATCGGACCTCCAAAACACATGAAATTCATATGAAACTCAAGAGTTTTAAAAAACACAACCTCGCGTCCGATTCCTATCACATTAATTCTGAATGATGGAAAACTTTGCAAACAAGTTCCAAATAACAAAATGAATCTATTCCAAGTCTCGAAACAGAATCAAAACACGATAGCGACGAAGTCAACCTACGGTCAAACTTCTAAAACTTAAGTTGCCAATTTTCGATAAAACAATATAAATCAACCTATGGACCTCTGAATTCCATTCCGGGCATGCCACCAAGTCCAATATCACGATACAAATCTATTGGACTCATCAAAACATCGTTCCTGGGTCATTTTACAAAAGTCAAACATCAGTTAACATTTTCAACTTATGCTTTTAAAGTGAGAATCACTTATCCAAATTCATCCTAAAACATCCAAAAATAAAATTCGACCATGCGCGCAAGTCATTATACATAATATGATACCACTCAAAACCTCGAACCACTAAACGAATCCTTAAAGCTCAGAACGACAGGTCGGGTCGTTACATCATATGTTAGTCAAGTTTCTTATTTATTGTTGAGTATTGGCTTGTCCAACAATAAATATTAAGCACCATCACAACCCCGAGCATTGGGATTTTATGTCGTGACAGTTCTTTCTGCACATTTTGTGTTGTTTCTTATATTTACTATTGTAAAGACCCGACCGATCGTTTTGAGCATTTGCATTCTATTCAGTTATTTGAAGTTATGATTAGCTTCATATGATGTATTATGAATTGTGTAAATCATCATTTATTATTTTTAGGTTAATCGGGATTGATTTGGGAGAAAGATTCTCAACTATGTAGCTTTAGTTGGAAGAGTTGACCAAATTTAACTTTCGAGTATTTGACCTAGGATTTGAGTTTTGATGGTTCTGTTAGGTCCTGATAGTGATTCTGGACTCGGGCGTATGCTCGTATTTGTATTTGGACGTTTCTAGAAGGTTTCGACAGTATTTGGCGAAAGTTGGCAATTTGAAGGTTTGAAAAATTTATAAGTTTAATCGGGAGTTGACTTTGATGATGTCGGGTTTAGATTGTTGTTACTAGAACTGGAATAGCTTCATTGTATCATTTGGGACTTGTGTGCAAAATTTGAGTACATTTCGAGTTGATTTGATGTGGTTCGACACGAGTTTTGGAAGTTGAAAGTTTAAAAGTTCATCAAGCTTGATTTGAGGTGTGATTCGTGGTTTTGATGTTGTTACGAGTAATTTGAAGCATTGAGTAGGTATGTGTTATGTTATGGGACTTGGTGGTATGTTCGGACAGGGTCCTGAGGGGCTCTGGTGTATTTCGCACTGATTTCGGACCATTTTTGTCATATTGTCATTGCTGGTTTCTGCTGGTGTTTGGTGCCCCAATTGCTCTTTGCAATCGGGAAGGTGAAGGTGTGATTATGTTGAGGAAAATCTGGAGCCGGACACTTTCTTCAGCACGGTCGCGATTGGATGACTACGTTCGCGTAGGGCTGTGTTAGTTACTGTTCGCGTTCTCTTACTGGGCATCGGGATCGCGTAGAGCTGAGACGGAGAGCTTGGAGCTGATGAGCTCTCCTCCGTGTTTGCGTGGGTCAGACTGCGTTCGTGGAGATTTAGCATATGCGGCATCATGTTCACATGAGTAGGCCTGCGAACACGTAGAGTATTTTAAGGGCAGTGCATTTTCTTCTTTGCGATCGCGATGGCATTTTCGTGATCGCGATTCATTGATTCGTCCAATGATTGATTATAAGTACTTTATTTTCAGGGGTTTCAGCCATTTTAACATATTTGGAGCTATGGAGCTCCAATTGAGGCGATTTTTTAGGCTATTTTCACCACATGGATTGGGGTAAGTGTTCTCTACTCTTTTTTGATTATATTTCATGAATCTATCCTCATTTTTGGCATTTGATTGATTATTTCAAAGTAGAAATAGGGGATTTTGTCAAAAAATTCCTAGAGTGAATTTTTGAGATTTGAACATCGTCTCCGTGTTGGATTTGAGTGAAACAAGCATGGTTGGACTCATAATTGAATAAATTGTCAGATTTTTTGAGTTTTGTCTACTTTCTAGGTGCAGGCCCGAGTTTGACTTTTTGGTCGACTTTGGGCTTTTGATTAAAGATTCAAATTTTATCAATTGTGTTTGTTTCCTTTTGCATTATTGATGTTCTTGAGTTGCTTTTGGCTAGTTTGGAGCTGTTCGGAGGTCGGTACGTGTGGGATGGCATTTCTAGACTATTGTTTGGCTTGTTCGATATTGGATTCGGCTTGTACGAGGTAAGAAACACTTCTATACTTGCTGCTGAAGGTATGAATCCCTAAATATACATGTTATGTGTTGGTGTTGAGGTGACGCACATGCTAGGTGGCAGACGTGTGGGCATGCACCGTGTGAATTATGACTCTATTGATTATGTGGTAATATGTAGTTGTGTTTATCTTGTTTCTATACATGAAATTCTTACGTGTTAGAGAAATCTAGTTGTGATCCATGTTAGAAATATTGTTTAGGCCATATACTTATTCTGATAGGACCCACTGAGGTCATTTCTGCTGTGAGTTACTTGCTTAAATTGCAATTACATACTTAGTCATATTCATTCATTTGCATATCATATCTTAGTCTATGTTATCGTTTGTTGTCACATCATGTTATCATTGTTTGGGCTAATTGGCATGAGATTTGTGAGCCCGAGAGACTGAAGAGATTGATGATTGAGCGAGGCCGAGGGCCTGATTGTATGTGATATTTATGGGATTGAGATGCACGCCACAACAGGATTTATTGATTCATGATAGGATCAGGCTACACGCTGCAACATACTATGATTGGCTTATATTAGTGCTTGAGCAGGATCCGCCCCTTTGGAGACTGGCATACCAGTAGTGAGCGCAAGTACTGATGAATGCGAGTGCTGAGTGATTGAGAGTGTTGAGTGATTGGGAGGTGCTGAGTGATTGAGAGTGTTGAGTGATTAGGAGATTCTGAATGATTAAGCGTACTAAAGGTGAGGTTGAATACTCCGAGAGCATAAGCATATGAGTCTGTCATGTGATGCATTACATCTGAATGCATACATGGCTTGTAGGCATAGAGATGCATTTCCTCATGCCATATGGTATTGTGAAATTTATGACTCCTCATACACATTGACATGTAGGCATAGAGATGTACTTTCCTCATGCTATCTGATAATGGAGCATTTTATCTGTTGTTGAATGTTTTTCCTGAAAAAATCACAATTTTTCTGACATACTCACATGTTTGTTACTTTGGTGAAAGATTTGGGTCTTACTGTTATACCTGAAAAGCATGCCTATTTTCCGTAACTTTGAACGAGCTAAGCATCGTATCTTTGAGTATTACTTGTACTATATTCATTATATTGTTAAGAGTTGTTCTTGGCTGTTGGTGTTGGACTCTGACCGTTGTCCATGCTCCTCACTTCTTTTAACCTAAGGTTAGGTCTATTACTTATTGAGTACATGGGGTCAGTTGTACTTATACTACACTTCGGCGTGCAGATTTTGGAGCTGATGTTGCTGTGTATGGCGGGAGATAGCATTGACGATGTACTTGCATTCTGATTGTTGCTGCCTCTTGTTCGTGGTAGCTTTTGATTTATAAAAAACTATTTATATACATTTCAAACAGATGATGTATTTATTTTATACCAATTTTGTAAACTCTAAATCTTAGAAGCTCATGATTTGTACACTAATCCTTGGGATTTTTGTATAAAAGTTCAGATTATTTCATCATTTATTTTCTCAGTTGATCTCCTTGAGTTAGATTATTGATAAATTGGCTTACCTAAGGGGTTGGGTTAGGTTCCATCATTTATTTTCTCAGTTTCTCAGAGTAAATCGTTTTTGCTCGCTTTTTGATCCAGGCTTGGTCCTTGACCCCCGAACGCGATCCCGACTTCATTCCTTGGGTTGTTACTTAGACCTTAAAGCTCCAAATCACTCGAATTAGCTACATAACATTTACATCGCTCGGATTCCTCCTACAAAGCATAAAATATATAATTAGTGCAAAACACTAGCGAATAAAGCTCAAAACTCTATTAAAGTGTAGTAAATTTGAGTGCAATAAGCGACTAAAACACGAGATTAGAGCCTACCATGAGAGAGCTTGTGAAGGATTTAATTGAATCTCACTGCGCGATTATGGCAGTAATAGAGTGTGGGCATTTTGAGTTATCGGATGTTTTGATCTATGGCTTTGAGCCAAGTGAGGGATTCTGCTATCGATGATTTGATTGCATGGCGACGTGTTGTGTTGGTTTCGGTCTAAGGAATACTTTTGGATTTGTTATGACTTGCAGAGGTTGGTTTTAAGGATGATTGGAATAAGGAATTTATGGATGCATGATGTATTACACCTTATGGACATACAGGAGTCTTGGAAATGTTCTAGGGATGCTGTTCGTGATGGATGTAATGTACCAAGAAAAAGATTCACTTGGTTGCTTAGAGGTGTGGATTACTTCTTTGGGTGTTGTCGTACTAATGGGGCACAAGTCGTTCGGCCCGTTTGGGCGGTGCAGTTGAGATCTGAGTAGAGTGTATGACTCTCTAAAAGGTTCTGGATTCAATATTTATATGTCGCAATTGATAATTCTTGGACTTTGTATATGGCTAGAATCTGAGATTTACAATGGATGGTGTCGAGACTCGTGGTATTTTTATATCATTATGGATTCGACATTTCAGTATCAGGGAGGTGAAAGGAATGGCTTTATCTTCATAAAAGGTCTCTTTAGAGTAGGTGCTCGGTTGTGGTACTTTTTGGGTGCTTAAGAGGGAATACAGTAGCTTATGGGCCTAAGGAGGGTGTGGTTTTATGCTAGGATCTCCTGTGGTGAGCTTTGGGTAAGGATCGTGGTGTTATGGCAAGGAGAAATGTCAACTTGAGGGTAATTCGGAAGGAACTCGGAGAACTAGACAGCTTGGTAGTAGGTTGGATCAGTATGGTAATCGTATGCTCGGTTCTTTTGGTTCTTATGATGAGGTGAGGCTTTACAGGTGCTTTGTGGCAATATCTTGGAATGCGCGACCTGCATGGCCTGGTTAAGTTAGAAAGATTCAGTTATGATGGCTTGGTTATGTGCAAATGGGTTTCGAAGTGTTCTCGACGGTTTCTACCACGGTTTGAGATGGATGTTTCCTACCGGTGTAAGGAGCATGTTGTGTATTGTGATTTTCTATTGGATAGTCTCAAACAGAAGGTTTCTAGCTAATTGAGTATGTATTCTACTTGTGAATCAGAGTTGATAATGAGGTTCTCGTGTTTTCTATATGATAGCCTGATAGAGGCGGTGCATAGTGTGAGATTGAGATTTGCATGTGCAAACATACGGTTCAGTTTCAAAAGGATGGTCATGAATTCTTAGACGGCATGGGCGATTTCAGATGATTAGATGAATGTTATTACTACTTGGTATTGCGTGAGAAGGGTACACATTTGTGACGACCCGGCTAGTCGTCTCGTGAGTTACCACTCCGTTTTCCCCATTTCTGCTTTATTATGCTTCGTTATCCGTAGTTTATGTAATCACGTTGAATGATTTGCGTTCGGAGTAGATTTGGTAAGAATTGAGACACTTAGTCTCTTTCAAGAAGGTTTAAGTTGTAAAAAGTCAACCGGATGTTGACTTTTGAGTTAGAGGGCTCGGATGTGAATTCCGACGATTCGATTAGTTTCGGGAGATGATTTATGACTTAGGAGTGTGATCGGAATTGGTTTTGGAGGTCAGGTGTAGAATTAGGCTTGAATTGGTGGAGTTAGTATTTTGGCGATTTCCGGTTGTTAGGCGAGATTTTGATTCGAGGGTCGGAATGAAATTCCGAGAGTTGCTATAGCTTCGTATGGTGATTTTGGACTTAGGCGTATGTCCGGATTTGAAATGGGAAGTCCGTAGGACAATTCAACGCATTTTGGCGAATGTTGGAAAATAGAAGATTTTTGTAAAAGTTTGACCGAGGAGTTGACTTTTTGATATCGGGGTCGGAACCCAGTTGTAAAAATCTTCGTAGGTCCGTTATGTCATTTATGACTTGTGTACAAAATTTGAGATCAATCGGACTCGATTTGATAGGTTTCGACATCGAATGTAGAAGTTGTAATTTGTTAGTTTCATTAGGCTTGAATTGGGGTATGATTCATGTATTTAGCGTTATTTGATGTGATTTAAGGCCTCAAGTAAGTCCATAATATGTTTTAGGACTTGTTGGTATACCCGAATGGGGTCCCGAATGGCTCGGGTGACTTTTGGGTGGTTAAACGGACCATTTCATCGTTGCAAAAGAAAATCTGCAGAAATCTTAGAAATGCTACCAGAATGGTATAGCATTGTTGACTTTGCTACGCGAAAATGCTATAGCAAAGTGCAACAGATTTCCATGTCAGAAATGCGACCAGTTTCCTATAGCAAAGTTGATTTTGCTACGCGAAAATGCTATAGCAAATGTAACAGATTTCTGGGCCAAAACAATGTTAGAAATGCGACCAGTTTGCTATAGCAAAGTTGATTTTGCTACGCGAAAATGCTATAGCAAAGTGCAACAGATTTTTAGGCCAAAACAATGTCAGAAATGTGACCAGTTTGCTATAGCAAAGTTGATTTTGCTACGCGAAATGCTATAGCATTTTCAACACCTGAAAATTTTATTGTTCCGATTTTTGACCTCTTTGTGAATAGAAATAAGTGCCCATTTGCCATGCAAAACCCATTTTCATTATCCACAAAGAGAAACACCTCCAAACACCATAAAATCACAACAAATCAACCTCAAAACTACATCCAAAAGAGATTTTCTTGAACAAATTCTTAAAGAAGGGGGTTTTGACCATCTTGAGCATAATTGGAGCTAGGGAACTCGGATTGAAGCGAAATCTTGAAGGATTTTTGGAAGATTTTCGAGAGAAACATTGGGGTAAGTGTTCTTAACTCAATCTTGGTCAAATTACCCAAACCTATTGCCATTCTAGTATGTAATTGGTGATTTAAGTTGAGAAAATTGTGGAAAACCCTTCAGTTTAGATTTTAAGACTTGGAGGTCGAATCGATGTCGGAATTCGATAAATCTGTATGGTTGAACTCGTGGGAAGATAAGGAACTCGTTGAGGTGAAAAATTACTGAATTTCGAAAAAGTGAGCCCGGGGCTCGGGTTTTGCTAATTTTGGATTTCTTAGTATTTATCAATTATTTTCGCATGGGCTTTGTTCCCTCAACATATTGTGACGTAATTGTTCTGAATTTGGATAGATTCGACGCACGTGGAGGCCAATTCGAAGGGCAAAGGCGTCATGGGCTAGGAATTTAGTCGGTTCGAGGTGAGTAGTGATTCTAAATGATGTCCTGATGGTTCGAAACCCCGGATTTGCACATTGTAGTGCTATATTGAAGTGAGGCACACGCTCGATGATGAGCGTGGGGTCGTTTACTACTGGGACTGTGACTTGGTCCGTCCCGATTGATGGTTTTTACTACATATTTGATTGAAACCTATTTGATATCATCATGTTTTGGGCTGATTGCCATATTTGGGCCTCGTGCCAATTGTTTGAACCCTCCAGGGACTTTTATCACTATTTCCTCACTATTTGTACGTATTACTTGAACTCAGTCATGTTGTTTCCACTGTTGTACAACTCAGCTACTTTTTTCTCAGTTTTGAGATTTACATAATATTTGAAATGATGTTTGGGCTGAGAACTACTATTTTACTATGCCCGAGGGGCTTGTGATGATTTTCTGACTGAGTGCGGCCGAGGGCCAGGTGTGAGGTTTTACTGAGTGATATGAGGCCGAAGGCCTGAGATACTATATATACGCCACGAGGTTGCTTGATTGATATGAGGCCGAGGGCTTAGATGTATGCCACGAGGTGGCTTGATATAGCGCTTGGGTCGTTAGGGGCTCCTCCCGGAGACTGTACACCCCCAGTGAGCGCAGGGTACCCAGAGATATTACAGTTGGTAACAATGATAACTGTAGGTTACAGTTGGTAACAATGAAAACTGGTAACCAAAGATATTACAGTTGGTAACAGTGACAACTGTTGGTTCTAGTTGGTAACAATGACAACTGGTAACCAGAGATTACGGTTGGTAACAATGACAACTGTAGGTTACAGTTGGTAACAGTGACCACTGGTAACCAGAGATATTACGGTTGGTAACAATGACAACTGTAGGTTACAGTTGGTAACAATGACAACTGGTAACCAGAGATATTACAGTTGGTAACAATGGCAACTGTAGGTTACAGTTGGTAACAATGACAACTGGTAGCTAGAGATATTATAGTTGGTAACAATGACAACTATAGGTTCCAGTTGGTAACAATGAGAACTGGTAACCAGATATATTACAGTTGGTAACAATGACAACTGTAGGTTCCAGTTGGTAACAATGACAACTGGTAACCAGAGCTGTGAGATTGATATTGAGCCCAGGAATATTACAGTTGGTAACAATGGCAACTGGTAGCTAGAGGTGGGAAGATTTTTAAATGATTTCTTACTGATTTACTATTTTCCAATAATGATTTACTGCCACATTATGCATTGTCTTGTGCTTTACGTGTTTCCTTGCTTTCAGTCATTATTTATATGTGCTACTCACTGAGTTGAAAGTACTCACATTACTCCCTGAACCATGTGTGCAGATTCAGGCGTTATTGATTCCGCTCCGAGGCATTGACTACAATTATCAGAGCGGTGATTCAGAGACTACGAGGTAGCTGTTGGCGTCCGCAGCTCCGTATCTCTTTATATTGTTATTTCCACTTTTTTCAAATAATTGTGCCAGAGATATTGTAATCGTAATCTTGTTATTAGGATTTCATTAGTTGCTCATGACTTTGTGACACCCCGGTTTCGGGCTGTTGTTGGGATGGTTCACTATGTTTTTCCACAAATGACCGCTATTAAACTATGTTGTGTTGTTCTCTTGTTAAATTAACTGCTTAAAATGAGTTATGGTTCAAATTGGCGGGCCTTGTCTTCACGAGAGGCGCCATCACGGTCGAGTTTGGAATTTGGGTCGTGACAACATTTCAGAAGGCGCACTGTATTTTTACTTACAGATGCTTAATTGGTATTGCAGTACTCGCCTGGCTGATCGTCTACTGATGTTCATATTTTTCTATGCGGCATGGTAGAATTATGGAAGCATTTTTTCGTGGGATGATCGTGTATGATAGATGTGGTAGGCATTTGGGTGGTGCAGCTGGGATCAGCTATGGTGATTCACGCGTTCTATGGATTTGGAGATTGGGAGTTCTCAGAAGCAGATTGTTTCGAGGTTTCGAACTGTGAAGATATGGTCAAAGTTAGCTAGACGGTGGTACGTGTTATGGTTAGATCATTGCAGACTTTTGGAGAGCTATTTATCCATTTGGGGATGACCGGAGTTGATTTGGGGGCTATTGGTACGCCCGAGGAGGATGTGTATTCCACATCAGGTCAAATTTGTTGACTTAGAACTATTAGTGTTGTGGGGTGTGACATTCGGTTAGAGTTGAGCTTGTTCGTGCTATGAGATGTTCTATGCGTTACTTTCCATGCTACGAGGGGTTGTGATTTTTTAGTGATATGCACACATGGTGTGGTTCTGTGTGGGCCTTGTAGCGGAATTCGAGTGAGATGGTGATTAGGGTGTTGAATGGTTGATTGTGCCTTGGTTATGGTCTTTCGGGGCTGTGGTATATTGTATTACTTGTTTCTTCATGGTCATGGTCATGCACTTTGTGAACTTGATGTCGAATTGTGTGTGCTTGTTGATTTTGAGCATTGTGGATTGAGGTATTCCATAGGACCGGTGTTTGGATAGGGTCATGCGTTGCAGCGGAGTTATGTTAAGATATGATCTTTGAGTTAGATTCGTGTGTTTTGGTTCTACTACGTGTGATGCATTGCATTGCATTTGTGGTGGCACTTGTTGAGCTTGCAGACGGTTATCTCATTTGAGTCATTTTCCATGTTTGAGTACATTTGAATTGTTGCGCATTGGTGCACGGATTGCACGGTGTGTGGCTTAAGGTTGTATTGTTGTGGCATGTGAGTAGTGTGGCTGTATTTGATGAGATGAGGTCGTTGGACCTAGAATGGGTGCTGTCAAATTTTATTACGGTATGTTTGGAGGAATAATATCGAAAGTTGGTTAAGAATTTGGCTTTTGTTCTTGTTAGACGACTAAGAGAGCTCCATGACTTGTTGATTTGATGAGTGGTTATTAGTTTCTGTGTGTTTCGTTCATTATCAGCAGTGTACGAAGATTTATTTGGTATGAGGTTTATTACCAGTATTGGGTTTGTTTTGAGCAGCTATTGTGATTGGGAATTATTGCTACGAGTATGCAAGTTATGTAGTATAACATGTGATTACATTTTGGGTTATGGATATGACTTGATACAACTTGTTCATACTTATACAGTGTGTAGGTGCAAAATTTTGGGGCTTGTAAGGAATTCCGAATGTTGTAAATTGGGTTCTAAGGCTTACGGACTAAGGTTAAAGTAATGATCATCGGTTATGTTGTGTTGTTAGGCTTACATGTATTGGGGTGACGTGGGATCACCCCCGGTTATGTGTATGGTAAGGTTACACAGTGATTTGACAGATTTTGAACAACTCTTGGCACGTTCGAGGATGAACGTATATTTAAGTGGGGGACAACGTAACGCCGACCGGTCGTTTTGAGCATTTGCATCCCGTCTGGCTATTTGAAGTCTTGTGTAGCTTCGTATGATTTATTATGACTTGTGTGAATCGTCAGTTTTGGTTTTCAGGTTAATCAGAATTGATTTGGGAGAAAGATTCTCAATAAGGAAGCTTTTAAGTTGGAAGAGTTGACCAAATTTGACTTTTGAGTATTTGACCTCGGATCGGAGTTTTGATGGTTCTGTTAGGTCCAGATGGTGATTTTGGACTTGGGCGTACGCTCAGATTTGCATTTCGATGTTCCTAGAAGGTTTCAGCATTATTTGGAGAAAGTTGGCAATTTGAAGTTTTGGACAGTTTATAAGTTTGACCGGGAGTTGACTTTGATAGTATTGGGTTTAGATTGTGGTTCCAGAAATTGGAATAGCTTCGTTATGCCATTTGGGTCTTGTGTGCAAACTTTGAGTTTATTCCGAGTTGATTTAATATGGTTCGGCACGAGTTTTTGAAGTTTATAGTTCTAAATTTTATTAAGCTTGATTTGAGGTGCGATTCGTTGTTTTGATGTTGATACGAGTGATTTGAGTCCTCGAGTAGGTCCGTGTTATATTATGGGACTTGTTGATATGATCGGACGGGCTCCTGAGGGGCTCGGGCGTGTTTTGGATTGATTTCAGACTATTTTCTTCATATTATCATTGCTGGTTTTTGCTGGTTTCTACTGGTGTCTGGTGCCACAATTGCTCTTCGCTATCGCAAAGGTGAAGGTGCAATCGTGTAGAGGAAAATCTGGAGATTGGCACTTTCATCATCGCAGTCGCGATTGGATGACTGTGTTTGCGTAGGTCTGTGTAGGTTATTGTTCGCGTTCGTTTACTGGGCACCACGATCACGTAGAGCTGAGACGGGGAGCTTGGAGGTGATGTGTTCTCCTCCGCGTTTGCGTGGGTCAGACCGCATTCGCGAAGAGTTAGCATCTGTGGGCATCGTGTTCGTATGAGTAGGCTCGCGAACGCGTAGAGTATTTCAGGAGCAGTGCAGTTTCTTCATTGTGATTGCGATGGCATTTTCGTGATCGCGATTCTTTAATTCGTCCAGTGATTATAAGTACTCTATTATAAGGGTTTCGGCCATTTTATCATATTTGGAGCTATGGAGCGCGGATTGAGGCGATTTTCACCACACAAATTGGGGTAAGTGTTCTCTACTCGATTTTGATTATATTTCATGAATCTATCCTCGTTTTTGGCATTTGATTGATGATTTCAAAGGAGAAATGGGGGGGG
>MCJB01012574.1:118993-134182 GCA_002018475.1 Nicotiana obtusifolia
GGGGGGGGGGGATTGTCAATAATTTTCATAGAGTGAAATTTTTAGATTTGAACATCGAGTCGGAGTTGGATTAGAGTGAAACTTGTATGGTTGGACTCATAATTGAATGGGTTGTCGGATTTTGTGAGTTTTGTCAGGTTTCGAGGTGTGGGCCCGGGTTTGAATTTTTGGTTGACTTTTGGCTTTTGATTAAATATTCAACCTTTATTGATTGGGTTTGTTTCCTTTGGCATTATTGATGTTCTTGAGTTGCCTTTGGCTAGTTTCGAGCCATTCGGAGGTCAGTATGCACGGGATGGCATTTCTAGAGTATTGTTTGGCTTGCTCAACTTGGTGTTGAAGGTGTGGATCCCTGAATATACATGTCACATGTTGATGTCGAGGTGACACACATGCTAGGTAACGGGCGTGTGGGCGTGCACCGTGTGAATTATGCCTCGGTTTGATTCCGTGGTACTGTGTAGTTATCTATCCTTTTTCTATCCATGAAAGTCCTATGTGTTTGAGTAATTGAGCTATGATCCATGTTAGATTTGGCCATATACTTATTATATTGGGACCCACTGAGGTTATTTCTGCTACGAGTTACCTGCTTAAATTGCAATTACATACTCAATCATATTCATTCATTTGCATATCATATCTTAGTCTCTGTTATCATTTGTTGTCATATCATGTTATCATTGTTTGGGCTGCTTGGCATGAGATTTGTGAGTCTGAGAGACTGGAGAGATTGATTACTGAGCAAGGCCCAGGGCCTGATTGTGACTAATATTTATGGGATCGGGTTACACGCCACAACAGGCTTTATTGATTCATGATGGGACCGGGCTGCACTCTGCAGCATGCCATGATTGGCTTATGTTAGCGCTTGGGCAGGATCCGCCCCTCCGGAGTCTGACATACCAGCAGTGAGCGCAGGTATCAATGAGTGCGAGTGTCGTGATTAAGAGTGCTGAGTGATTGGCAGGTGCTGAGTGATTGTGAGTGTTGAGTGATTGGGAGATGCTGAGTGATTGAGCGGGCTGAGTGAGGTTGAATACTCCGAGAGAATGAGCACATGAGTCTATCACTGTGGTGCATTACATCTGACATGCATACTTGGCATGTAGTCATAGAGATGCATTTCCTCATGCCATACGGTATTGTGACATTTATGACTTTTCATACACATTGACATGTAGGAATAGAGATGTACTTTCCTCATGCTATCTAATAATGGAGCATCTTATCTGTTGTTTAAAGTTTTTGTAAAATCATAGTTTTTCTGACACGCTCACATTTTTGTACTCCGGTAAAATATTTGGGTCTTATTGTTATACCTAAAAAGCATGCCTATTTTCCATAACTATGAACGAGCTGAGCATCATGTCTTTGAGTATTACTTGTAATGTTTTCATTATATTGTTACGAGTTGTTCTTCGCTGTTAGTGTTAGACTCTGACCGTTGTCCAAGCTCGTCACTACTTTCAACCTAAGGTTAGGTCTGTTGCTTATTGAGTACATAGGGTCGGTTGTACTCATAAGACACTTCTGCACCTTGTGTGCAGAATTAGGAATTGATGTTGCTATATAATGCGGGAGCTGGCATTGAATATGTACCTACATTTCCGGTTGTAGCTGCTTGTTGTTCATATAGCTATAGATTTATAAAAATCTGTTTGTGTGCATTTCTAACAGATGATGTGTTTATTTCATACCAATTTTGTAAACTCTAAATCTTAGAAGCTCATGATTTTAACTACCAATCCTTGTGATTTTTTATAAAAGTTCATATTATTTCATCATTTATTTTCTCACTGGATCTCCTTGATTTGGATTATTATTAAATTGGCTTACCTAGCGGGTTGGATTAGTACCATCACGACTAGTTGACTTTTGGGTATTGGTAATTGTTTTATTGTAGGGATTTTGAGGGCTAAATGGCAAAAGGAAGAGCAAAAGCACAAAGTGTAGCATATTTGATGACATGCAGACCGTATCTTGAAGATACAGGCCGCAAGTGAAACTCATATAGAAGCCGAGAAGAGGGCAACTAAAAGACTTAGATACGGAACAACAATCATATGCAGTTCGTACATTCATCATCTGTTGAGAGCTCAAAATTCCTATAAGTTGCCCAACTGAAGGTTGACATGTGAAACTATGATGTGGGCTGTAGATTCAACATGCGGACCGCATCCCAAATGCCTGTTGAAGATACTAAAAATTAGTATTCTGACGATTGAAATGTGAAGCTAAGATGAGGACAACATATTCCACATGTGGACCACATCCCAAACGTCTCATGGAAGTTCTAAAAGCCAACAATTTGAAGACCGACATGCGGCTCCATGATGCGGATGTACATTTACATGTGAACCGCAAGTCAAGATGCTAATGAAAGCCCGAAAGCTAATTTAAACATGTGAAGTCCAGACTCTGACATGCGAACCGCATGTTCGCCAGGCGCCTAACATATGGTCCATATGTGACACTTTGGGGCATTTTTGTCATAACCATTTTTGGCTTTTCAGACCATATACATAGTCTAGTTAGAGTTTTGTGAGAAATCTTGGTCTAGAAATTGTCCCACTTGTTAGAGCATTGGATATACCATTTTCTTCGAAGTTTTTGGGAAGAAGATTCCTTTACTTTCTTCATTATAATATTTTAATGCTTTCTTTAATTCTCAGAATTTGTATTCTAGTTTTCATGAGTAGCTAACTATATTACTAAGGCGTGGACTCAATTATGGGTATAATGTTAATGAATATTTATCATTGAATATATATATATATGTATATATATATATATATAATATAAGTTGTTGTTCTATTTTTCTTTTCCTGCTTCATTTATGGTTGATGTATTGCAAACATTAACCTATGCCATTTTACCCTATTTTTCATTAGGAAAGTGGATTAGGCTTTGCTACAAGTGAATAGCCTGAACTCAAGGCTTTAAACCTTTTTTAATAGAATCACTTAGGAATAAGAGGATTCTACTTGGCATAATTTGGTCACTCTTATTTGTAACTTTATGTATTTGGAAAATCATAAAAAGGAGATTCTACTCAACTATTAGAAAATTTTGGTTAATCACTTAGGGACCATTTGCATATTTTAGAACTTTTCATTAGAAATATATCATATAATCACATATAGCATTACATTCTATTACATGGGACACAACCTTAATTTCTTAATCAAAATAGATAAATCTTGTAAAAAAAATAACATTTCTTAATAGATTAGCTATATCAAACTCTCTTCAAGCTAATGGAACAGATTTATGACCATAGTCAATTATCACACTAGTGAATTATCCTTTTCACGCCTATTCTCTATGGGATTCTATAACGACCTACCCGGCCGTTTTGTGTATTGTAGCCTCGTTTCTGCATTTACCGCTTCTTTTATGTTTATTTGTGGTTAAGTGACTTGTCGGAGTGGTTGGTTTGATTTTGGGGATGTTTCGCAGTAAATTGGGATACTTAGTCCCAAGGTTGGAAGCTCAAGTTGAAAGAGTTGACCGGAGTTTGACTTTTATGTAGACGACCCCGAAATAAAGTTTTGACGGTTCTGATAGCTTCGTGTAGTGATTTTAGACTTAGGCGTATATCCGGATATCAATTTAGAGGTCCGTAGGTTGTTTTGGCTTGAATTGGCCAAAGTTGAAAAGTTGAAGGTGTGACGACCCGATAAATCGTCTCGTGGGTTACTGCTCCGTCTTCCCCAATATCTGTATCATTATGCCTTGTTATCAGTGTTTTAGGTAATTTAATTGAGTAAGTTGCATTCGAAGTGAAATCGGTAAGAAATGTGACACTTAGTCTCTTTCAAAGAGGCTTAAGTTGTAAAAGTCAACTGTATGTTGACTTATGAGTTAGAAGGCTCGGATGTGAATTCCGATGATTCGGTTAGTTTCGGGAGAGGATTTATGACTTAGGAGTGCGATCGGAATTTATTTTGAAGGTCCGGTGTAGAATTAGGCTTGAATTGGCGAAGTTAGAATTTTGGCGATTTCCGATTGATAGGCGAGATTTTGATCCAAGGGTTGGAATAGAAATTCGAAAGTTGCTGTAGCTTCGATATGTGATTTATGACTTGTGTACAAAATTTCAGGTCATTCGGACGTGGTTTGGTCGGGTTTAGATCAAAAGAGTGATTTAGAAGAGTTTGAGATCCTTAGGATAAAGGACAGTGCAGATGCAGAAATCCTTTGAGCAACTGATGATTTTTAAAATTGCAATACAAATGACCAGATGGAATTTGGAGTATGCAAAGGAGATGCTGAATCTTACTCAAATCAACAGTTGGTTAGAGGTGCAAACAGATGGTAATGATGCAGATATCAAGACCAAAGAACAGAAACATGTACTGGATAAAGTTGCAACACCTGGACAGCAGATGATCGTCAAAAAGTCAATACATATGAGCAGATTTTTCTTGTTGAGGAGAAAGGGACAGAGTGCACTACACATGATTGCAATATGTGGACTGATTACAATTGCAAAAGGGATTCTGAGAAGGCATTTTCTGGGAGGGAATCAAGATTTTTTCCTAACCTTGTTCTGTTTTTGCAACCATAGGAACTGTACTAATGAAACCCCATCATTAAAATGGTGTTTTGTCAATGATGCTGAACAGCCGAGATGGAATACTGGTGCAATATTCACTTTTGTGGACAACTGGAAAGAAAATGAATACACTATAGTAAAGGAGGTGCATGATAAGACTGGCATTCAGTCGAGAAAGGCAGCAGAAACATCATGCTCAACAAGGGATGCAACAAAAACAACAACGGACAGTGCTATTATCAGATTTTAGCAGTTATTACAAGCAAGCATCACATGCAACATCAGATGCAGCAAAAATATGGAAAATTTGACTTTCCAGGGGAGTCAATTTCTTGAAACCACAAAGATCCTCTCTAGAGTTTGGAAGATTAATAGAGTGAATCAAGTTTTCACCAACGATGTACATAGCAACACAGTGGAGTATGGCAATGGAGAAATTGAGGAGTACAGAGGACATAGTTCACTTCTCAAATGGGAGAACACAGAAAAATGCTTATCAGCTCATCATGCTCGAATCCGTCGGGAGGAGAGCATGGTGACACTTTTTGACACTAACATAGCTTCCTTTTTTGCAGGGAATGAAATTGTATCTATGCCCTATTATTCGACGAACTTCCAGCTGGTGGTATCAGTACAATGTACTCATTCCACTGGAAGTGAGGAGAAGGTAGGAACAAGCATAGAACCAAGGATGAAACCAAGGAGGAAGCATGATATGTTTTGGTCGACTGCTGTTTCATATGCTTTTCGATTGAGACCAGGAAGATGTGGGATGCTTCAGAATGTTTTATCAGCAACATACAGCAACATATGGGAAAGGAATCTGCAAGCTCCAGTGACAATTAGAAAGGGACAGGAATATGGGCAATTGATGACCATCAAAAATGCAATTCATATGAGCAGATACTTTTTGTCGAGGATAAAGGGAATCACACTGGTCAGACTGGCAACATGTGGACTGAGTACAATGCGAAAGGAATTTAAACTGAAAAAGCAGGGATGTTGCTTGCATCAGACCACAAAAATACAATTGATGATTCTGCAAATTTCAATGACAAGTTACTGGAAGGATAATACTGGCCTTTTACTGGAAAGGCAGTACTGGCTTCAACACAGAAACATGAAATTGGAATATGCAAAGGAGATGGGTCGGGCAAAGCCAATAAGGCTGACTTTTGTTAGCATTGAAACTAGCAGAGGGTCAGAAGTGATAATCTGGGCAATTATTAAGCTGGCAAGACTAAGGTTCGAGACTGTTTCATGGAGAAAGCAAAATCAATTGGTTACATACATGCTCCACTTCTTCAAGACTACATGGACTCAGGTTTTTGAAGCCACAAAGATCCTCTTTCGAGTCAAAACAGTGGAGTATAGCAATCGAGAATTCAAGGAAGACAGAGGACATAATTCACCAGACAAATGGGAGGACACAGGAAAATGCTTAACTGGTCATCATGCTCGAATCCTGTGGGAGGAGAGCATGGCGACACTTTTGGACACTAACATAGTTCTCTTTTTTCAGGGAAGAAACTGTATCTATGCCCTATTCTTCGACGAACTTCCAGTTGGTGGTATTAGTACAATGTACTCATTCCACTGGGAGGGAGGAGAAGATAGGAACAAACATAGAACCAAGGAGGAAAACAAAGATGAAACACACTTTGATTTCTTGGTTGACTGCTACTAGATTGAGACCATGTATTGTTCGATTGAGATGTTCGATGTTTCAGAATACTTTATCTCTTGACAACATACAAAAATTGATCAAAGGCTCGATCATTTCATGCTCAAATACATGGAACACAAGGACACATCACCTTTCCGTTGTGAGGTTGAGTTTTTATCAAAGTACTACAGACAGATTTTGTCGAAGACAATTTATTCAGGAACTGAGATACTGTAATATTGAGGAAGCTAAATTAGTGAATTCTTGTTTAGGCCAACTTGATACTACAAAATGTCACTTGTTAACATTGGTCAGATCTGATTTTGCATCTAAGGAGACTACTATCTATACGATATTAGAACATTATCCAGTGGTATTAGCATGTCATCATGCTCAACCTGGAGGTGTGATAATTTCGCATGGAACGTATATCCTGGATCAACTCTATGTAACAAGAGAATTGGAAGAAGACACTGCCAGAGATCGAGGTCAGAGGGATCCAAACAATGAGCTACATAGGAACCTGATACAAGCACCCCAAACTGCCAAGGAACACAACAGAAGCAGCAGAAACATTGACACCAATAGCAGTAGAAACAGGGTCATTCAACCATCACCTTCTCAGAAAGTATATGTCACAGAATTACATCAGAATTGCAGTATCAAGAACACCACAAGCAACAACAGAATTCACAATAACCTTGAAAGAAGCAGAGATACCCCCAGCAGCAAGAAAACGATCAATAACCAAAATCTAGATACTCCAAGCCATCCAATCATCGTAAGTTTCAACAACATCGGAATGATGGACAGAGATTTAATTCACCAAGACAGCAGCAACACAATGGAAACACAATACACAGAGATACAAGACACCCAATATCAGATAGGCAACAAAGGAATACTCAAGCAGCTAGACTTACATCAGAACACCATCAGGAAGAAGAAGCCACCCCAGCAACTCCTGTCGATCATCAGGATAATCATAACCACACTCCGTACTCGCACTTGCATCAGAGAACCACAATGCCACCCCCCTACTACATGGTGTAATTTTGATAGTGATCTTCAATTATGCTCTTCCTACAAAGGTCAAAGCAAAGTTGAAGATTACTTTTCTTTTTTATATAGTTTTCTCCTTAGAAGACTCCAATATTTTGCTATAAGTAGATCCAATTGCATGACAAGGAATCTACTTAAAATCAATCACTTAGTAGAACTAGGAACAAATGTATTTTGTATAGTTGACCTAACCCCACTTCTCATTGTTTTTTTACATATGACTGTCTATCGATGCTATAAGATAGACGTTCATGACATCACTATAGGTCTAACGCAGCGTAGCTATTTAGGTACAATTGATCATCAATTATGGATGATTAAACATGTACACCTTTTCAGTAGGGAGGTCAGGTCTATGCCCCCCTCCACTTTTGTACTTTTTTGTTTATATATATGAAAATCAGCACTAGGCAGACAGCCTAGTGAAATTTTTTTTTTTTTAAAAAGAGATCCTTAGGCTTGAATCCGATGCGAATTTGATGTTATGATGTTGATTTGAACGTTCCGAAGGTTGGAACAAGTTTGAATAATGTTATGGGACATGTTGGCGTGTTTGGTTGAACTCGTGAGGAGATAAAGAACCCATTGGAGTGATAATTTTTGAATTTTGAGAAGTGGGCCTGGGGCTCAGGTTTTTCTAATTTCGGGATTTCCTAGAAATTTTGATTATTTTCGCTTGGGCTTTATCCCTATAGCATAATGTGACGTAATTATTCTGAATTTGAATAGATTCGACGCACGTGGAGGCCAATTCAAAGGGCAAAGGCGTCGCGGGCTATGGATTTAGCCGGTTTGAGGTGAGTAATGATTGTAAATGATGCTCTGAGGGTTTGAAACCCCGGATTACACATCGTAGTGCTATATTGAAGTAAGGCACACACTCGATGATGAGCGTGGGGTTGTTTACTACTGGGGATTGTGATTTGGTCCGTCCCGATTGATGATTTTTACTACCTATTTGATTGGAACTGATTTGATAATATAAAGATTTAGGCTTCCAGCCATATTTGGGCTTCGCGCCGGTTATGTGAACCCTTCAGGGGTAATTTATCACTGTTTACTGAAATCATATTTGGGCTTCACGCCGGTTATGTAAACCCTTCGGGGGTATTTGTTAATGATTTGAATCATTATTTGAACTCAGTTTTGAAAACCAAATGATGTTTTCAAATGATTTTGAAATGGATCGGGTGGCACGCCGCCACGAGATATGATATAGCACTTGGGCCATAAGAAGCCCCTCCCGGAGTCTGAACCACCCACAGTGAGCGCAGGGTACCCATAATGATAATTGCAGTTGGTAACAATGACAACTGTAGGGTAGATGATACAGTTGGTAACAATGACAACTGTAGGTTACGGATGGGTACATGACAACCGGTAACCAGAGATAATACAATTGGTAACAATGACAACTGTAGGTTACAGTTGGTAACAATGACAACTGGTAACCGGAGTTTGAAAGATTTTACTATTTTAAATAATATTGCCCGAGGGGCGTGTTTTTAGATGACTCTGAGCCCGAGGGGCAGTTTTAAAGTGCTTTCTTTTACTTCACGTTATTTACTTGAAGGATGCACATGTTTTACCTGTTGAAAGGAGTTTCTACTTGAATTTACACTGGTTTACTATTTCACTGATGTTTCATTACTTCATTATGGATTGCCTTGTGCATTATGTGTTTTCTTACTTTCAGTCATTATTTATGTGTATCACTCACTGAGTTGGAAGTACTCACATTACTCCCTGCACCATGTGTGCAGATTCAGGCGCTATCGGTTCCGCTCCGAGGCATTGATTACTACTGTCAGGGCGGTGATTCGGAGACTACGAGGTAGCTGTTCACGTCCACAATCCCGTATTTTGTTGTTTCCGCTTTCTTCAAATAATTGTGCCAAAGATATTGTAATAGTTATTTTGTTATTAGGATTTCATTAGTGGCTCATGACTTTGTGACACCCCGATCTGAGGGTTGTAGTCGGGATGGTTTACTATATTTTTTTCTGCAATTTACTATTATTAAACCATACCTATATTATTTTCGTATTGTTAACTGTTAAAATGAAGTTTGGTTTGAATCGGCTGGCCTTGTCTTCATGAGAGGCGCCATCACGACCGGGTTGGGATTTTGGGTCCTGACAGAGTTGGTATCAGAGCCTAGGTTACATAGGTCTCACGAGTCATGAGCGGGTTTAGTAGAGTCTTGCGGATCGGTACGGAGACGTCTGTACTTATCTTCGAGAGGCTGCAGAACTTTTTAGGAAAACTCCAAATTCTTGAAAACTCTTGTCGTGCGAACTTGTTGATCCGAGAACTAAAACTTCTGCTATCCTGTTCTCCCACAGATGGTGAGGCTGTGAACTGCTAGACGAGGTGGACGACCATCAATACCACCCACTGAGGCCACCAGAGGCCGTAGACGCTGTCGTGGTCGTGGTAGAGGCAGAGCGGCGAGGGCAACATCTGTTGATCCACCAGCTGCCCCAGCTTAGGAACAGGCTCTAGCAGCCCCAGTTCAGGCACCAGCTGTGCCTGCAGCTATCCCAGGTCTTCAGGAGACCTTGGCTCAGATCTTAACTGTTTGCACTGGCCTAGCTCAGGCGGTTTCAGCCACTACAGCTGCAACTACTTCTCAGGCCGGGGGAGGCAATCAGACTCCAATTGCCCGTACACCTGAGTAGGTAGTCCAGGGACTACAGATGCCGGGGGCACCTCCAGCCCAGCCAGTTGCACCGGCTCAGGAACTCATAGTACCAGTTATGCCAGACGATGAGCAGCGTCGTCTTGAGAGGTTTGGCAGACTCCAGCCTCCGTCATTCAGTGGTGCTGAGGGCGAGGATGCCCAAGGTTTTCTTGATAAGTGTCAGCGAATGCTCCGGACAACCGGCATTCTTGAGTCTAGTGGTATGGCATTTACTACATTTCAGTTCACGGGAGCTGCCTTTAATTGGTGGGAGTCGTATGAGAGACGTAGGCCGGTTGATGCAGCGCCCCTTACTTGGCAATAGTTCTCAACTCTTTTCTTGGAGAAGTATGTGCCGCAGTCCCGCAGAGAGGAGCTGTGCAGACAGTTTGAGTGGCTGCGACAGGAGGATATGACGGTGTCATAGTACGAGTCGAGATTTTCTGAATTGGCTCGACATGCTGTCTGGATGGTTCCGACTGATCGTGAAAGGATCAGGAGGTTTGTGGATGGCCTTAACTACCATCTTCGTATTCTTATGACTAGGGAGACAGTATTGGGTGCTACTTTCGAGGATGTGGTCGATATAGCTCGCGAGATTGAGATGGTTCGCCGTCAGGAGCGAGAGGAGAGGGAGGCTAAGAGGCCTCGAGGATCGGGTAATTTCAGTGGTACTCCTTCGAGAGGCCAGTTTCAGCAAGGTAGAGGCCGTTCATTCAGGCCTGCTCAGCCAGTAAACCCAGGGTATAATGGGGCATCTGCAGGTCGTGGTTATCATGGGTTGCAGCAGGGCCAGTCAACACTTAGCGCCCTCCCAGCTCATTCTCCATCAGCCCAGGGTCCTTCTAGACCGAGTGCATCTGCTAGAGCACCGGTGATCTATTGTGGCGAGATGGGCCACATGTGGAGGAAATGTCCTCGTCGTGGTGCCAGATCGTCCCAGCAAAGGGGTCAACCCTCGACTTCTGCTCCAGTTACTTTATCACCCGCCTAGCCAGCTAGGGGCGGTGGTCAGGCAGCTAGGGGTCGCCCTAGAGGGGGAGGTCGAGCAGGCGTGTGGCCAGGCTCGATTTTATGCTATTCCAGGCAGGACAGATGCTAGTGTTTCTGATGCCGTTATTACAGGTATTGTTTTGGTCTGCCATAGAGATGCCTCTGTATTATTTTATCCCGGTTCCACTTATTCATATGTGTCTTCATATTTTGCTCATTATTTGGGTATGCCCCGTGAGCTTCTTGCTCTACCTGTTCATGTCTCTACCCCGATGGGTGACACTGTTGTTGTAACCGTGTGTATCGGTCGTGTGTAGTAACTATTGGGGGTCTAGAGACCCGAATTGATCTATTGCTATTAAGCATGGTAGATTTTGATGTTATTTTGGGCATGGATTGGTTATCTCCATGTCGTGCTATTTTAGACTGTCATGCTAAGATAGTTACTTTGGCTATGCCGGGTGTGCCGCGAATCGAGTGGCGTGGCGTGACTGATTATATTCCCGGTAGGGTGATATCATATTTGAAAGCCCAACGTATGGTTGGGAAGGGTTGCCTTGCATACCTAGCATTCGTAAGGGATGTTGGAGCTGAGACTCCAAGCATCGATTCTGTTCCAGTTGTGCGAGATTTTCGCGATGTATTTCTTCCAGACCTGCCGGGCATGCCGCCGGATAGGGATATTGATTTCGGTATTGACCTGGTGCCGGGCACTCAGCCCATCTCTATTCCACCGTATCGTATGGCACCAGCAGAGTTGAAAGAATTAAAGGAGCAACTTCAGGAACTCCTAGATAAAGGGTTCATTCGCCCTAGTGTGTTACCTTGGGGTGCACCGGTCTATTTGTGAAAAAGAAGGATGGCACGATGAGAATGTGCATTGATTATAGGCAATTGAACAACGTAACAATCAAGAACAAATATCCCTTGCCTCGCATTGATAATTTATTTGACCAGCTTCAGGGAGCACGAGTGTTCTCTAAGATTGATCTCCGTTCAGGATATCACCAGTTAAAGATCAGGGATGCAGATATTCTTAAGACTGCGTTCCGGACTAGATATGGCCACTATGAGTTTCTTGTTATGTCTTTCGGGCTAACCAATGCCCCAGCAGCGTTCATGCAGTTAATGAACAATGTATTTCGGCCTTATCTAGATTCATTCGTGGTGGTATTTATTGATGATATTCTGGTGTACTCGCGTAGCCAGGAAGAGCACGCAGAACATCTGCGAGTTGTATTGCAGAGATTGAGGGAGGAGAAGCTTTATGCAAAATTCTCCAAGTGTGAGTTTTGGCTCAATTCAGTGGCTTTCTTGGGGCACGTGGTGTCCAGCGAGGGTATACAGGTTGATCCAAAGAAGATAGAGGCGGTCCAGAGTTGGCCTAGACTGTCCTCAGTCACCAAGATTCGAAGCTTTCTCGGGTTGGCAGGCTATTATCGCCGGCTTATTCAGGGTTTCTCATCCATTGCATCGCCCTTGACCAAATGGACTCAGAAGGGTATTCCATTTGTATGGTCGGACAAGTGTGAGGAGAGCTTTCAAAAGCTCAAGACAGCCCTAACCACAGCTCCAGTATTGGTTCTACCATCAGCCTCAGGTTTGTATACAGTCTATTGTGACGCCTCGAGAGTTGGGATTTGTTGTGTACTAATGCAGGAGGGTAGAGTTATTGCTTATGCTTCTCGTCAATTGAAGCCTCATGAGAAGAATTACCCCGTGCATGATTTGGAGCTAGCTGCCATAGTTCATGCTTTAAAGATTTGGAGGCATTACTTATACGGCGTATCTTGTGAAGTGTTTACTGATCATCGTAGCCTCCAACATTTGTTCAAGCAAAAAGATCTTAATCTAAGGCAGCGGAGATGGTTAGAATTGCTCAAGGATTACGATATTACTATATTATACCATCCGGGAAAGGCCAATGTGGTGGCCGATGCTTTAAGCCGAAAGGCAGTAAGTATGGGGAGTTTGGCATACATTCCAGTTGGAGAGAGACCTCTCGCAGTCGATGTCCAGACCTTGGCTAATAGGCTGGTGACATTAGACATCTCGGAATCTAACTGGGTGTCGGCTTGCGTGGTTTCCCGGTCTTCGTTATATGATCGCATCAGGGAGCGTCAATACGACGATCCCCATTTGCTTGTCCTTAAGGACAGAGTCCAGCATAATGATGCTAAAGATGTGACCATCGAAGACGATGGAGTGTGAAGGATGCAGGGCCGGATTTGTGTGCCCAATGTGGATGGGCTACGGGAGTTGATTCTTGAGGAGGCCCATAGCTCACAGTATTCTATTCATCCGGGTGCCGCAAAGATGTACCAGGATTTGAAGCAACATTATTGGTGGAGAAGGATGAAGAAGGATATTGTGGGATTCGTAGCCCGGTGTCTCAACTGTCAGCAAGTAAAATATGAACATCAGAGGCCGGGTGGTTTGCTTCAGCAGATAGCTATTCCTGAGTGGAAATGGGAGCGGATCACTATGGACTTTGTTGTTGGACTCCCACGGACTTTGAAGAAGTTCGACGTTATTTGGGTGATTGTGGATCGGCTGACCAAGTCCGCGCACTTCATTCCTGTGTGTACTACATATTCTTTAGAACGGTTGGCAAGGATTTATATCCGAGAGATTGTTCGGCTGCATGGTATTCCAGTTTCTATCATTTCTGATAGAGGTACTCAGTTCACCTCGCAGTTCTGGAAAGCCGTGCAAAGGGAGATGGGTACTCAGGTGGAATTGAGCACAGCATTTCATCCTCAGACGGATGGGCAGTCTGAACATACCGTTCAGATACTGGAGGACATGTTGCGTGCATGTGCTATTGATTTCAGAGATTCATGGGATGAGTTTCTGCCTCTTGCAGAATTTGCTTATAATAACAGCTATCAGTCAAGCATTCAGATGGCCCCGTATGAGGCTCTGTATGGGAGACGGTGTAGATCTCCGGTTGGTTGGTTTGAGCCTGGCGAAGCTAGGCTATTGGGGACTGACTTGGTTCAAGATGCTCAAGAAAAGGTGAAGGTAATCCAGGAGAGGCTTGGTACAGCACAGTCGAGGCAAAAGAGTTATGCCGATAGAAAGGTTCGAGATGTGTCTTACATGGTTGGCGAGAAGGTCTTGCTGAAGGTTTCGCCCATGAAAGGTGTTATGAGGTTCGGAAAGAAAGGGAAATCGAGTCATCGGTTCATTGGGCCGTTTGAAGTACTTCGGCAAGTTGGGGAGGTGGCTTATGAGCTTGCTTTGCCACCCAGTCTGTCGAGTGTACACCCAGTGTTTCATGTTTCTATGCTCTGAAAGTATATTGGGGACTCGTCTCACATTTTGGATTTCAGCACGATTCAGTTGGATGACAAGTTGACCTATGAGGTGGAGCCAGTGGCAATTTTGGATCGTCAGGTTCAGAAGTTGAGGTCCAAGGAGATAGCTTTGGTGAAGGTCCAATGGAAAGGTCGGACTGTGGAAGAGGCTACTTGGGAAACCGAGCGGGAGATGCAGAGCAGATATCCTCACCTATTTGGAACTTCAGGTATGTCTGTTGACCCGTTCGAGGACGAATGTTTGTTTAAGAGGGGGAGAATGTGACGACCCGGTAAATCGTCTCATGGGTTACTGCTCCGTCTTCCCTAATATCTATATCATTATGCCTTGTTATCAGTGTTTTAGGTAATTTAATTGAGTAAGTTGCATTCGGAGTGAAATCGGTAAGAAATGCGACCAAAAATGCGAACAGCAAAGGTGAAATGCGGACCGCATTTTTGGCATAGAGGATCGCATTTTCGACCTGACAAGGGTGTTTTAACCCGATTTTTGATACCTTTAAGTAAAACCCAATGCCCATCTTGTTCTATAAGACCCATTTTTGTTACCCACGAAGAGAAACACCTCCAAACACTATAGAATCACTATAAATCAACCTCAAAACTATATTCAAAAGAGATTTTCATGGACAAATTCTTAAAGGAAGAGTTTTTGTCAAGTTTTGAAGCAATTCTTGGAGGGTTTCCAAGAGAAACAACGGGGTAAGTATTCCTAACTAAATTTTGGAGGAATTACCTCAGTTTATCACTATTTTTAGCAATTAATTGGTGATTTAAGTTGGGAAAAGTGTGAAAAACCCTAAGGCTTAGGTGTGAGGGTTAGAGGTCGATCCGGTGTCGGAATTAGACAAATTTTATATGGTTGAACTCGTGAGGAGATAAGGAACCCGTTGGAATGATAATT